>PVHP010032822.1:0-20067 GCA_004024765.1 Zapus hudsonius | reverse complement strand
GGGGACACCTGTATCAAACCATGACAGTCCGCCCCTGGCCCCTACAAACTAATAATCATTCAAGATATAAACACAATATGTTCAGCTCAACTCTTAAGTCCCCACAGCTTTCAACTAAGCCATCAAACAGCGGCAGGAAGGTGTGCCAAACACTGGCAAGGGGGAGCTGGCTTATAACCCCCATAAGCCCACCCCAACAACACAGCTCTACTGAGGTTCTAATTCCCGAATTGCCATCAGCTGAGGATCCATCTATCAGAACACATCCATTTGTTTGTGGGGGACACCTGTATCAAACCATGACAGTGTGCTTTTAAAAAATTATTTATTTATTTATTTACTTACTTACTTATTAATTTTGGTTTTTTGAGGTAGGGTCTCACTAGCCCAGGATGACCTGGAATTCACTATGTAGTCTCATGCTGGCCTCAAACTCATAGCAATCCTCTTACCTCTGCCTCCTGAGTGCTGGGATTAAAGGCGTGCGCCACCCCCCCCTTTTATTTTATTTTTTTAATATCTTTTTTATTTGAGAGAGAGAGAGAGATAGAGAGAGAGAGAGAATAGACATGCCAGGGCTTCCAGCCACTGCAAACAAACTCCAGACACATGCGCCTCCTTCTGCATCTGGCTTTATGTGGATTCTAGGGAATCGAAGTCAGGTTTTTCAGCTTTTTAGGCAAAAGCCTTAATCACTAAGCTATCTCTCTATCCCTGAGTTTTTTTTTTTTTTCAATGTAGCATCTCACTCTAGCTCAGGCTGATCTGAAATTCACTATGTCATCTCAAGGTGGCCTCAAACTCACAGCAATTCTCCTATCTCTGCCTCCCAAGTGCTGGGGTTAGAGGTGTGTGACACCACATCTGACAATTTTTTAATACATGTTCTATATCATAGTTTATCTTATATGGTATCTTGAGCTGTATTGATAGCTCTTGTTTGAACTTTTATTCTTTTGTGCATTGACTTTATTTCTTTGATGGCAGGCTCCCTTCATGTGGGAGATGAGATCTTAGAAATCAATGGCAGAAATGTGACCAATCACTCAGTAGACCAGCTACAGAAGGCAATGGTGGGTATTTTCTGTTCTAGATGAGGATTATACACTGTACTCGTGAAATGTTGATGATGGTATCACTGTATGTTTTTTGTCTACCAAAGTATTTGTACCTTATCGAAGAGACATCACTTTGGATCTCCTCTTCTGTGCAAAAAAAAAAAAAAATGACATTTCTCTGCTTCTCTTTAATAAAACTAAAGCAGAGCAAATAATTCAGAGCATCCATCTTACATAATGACAAAAACTGGGATGCTTAATGGCAGCTCAGAATCCCAGATTTATTCTGATTCTGTGGCTTTGAACATATTCATTTGTTTCTCTCAGCCATGCCTAGCACCTTGTGTGTATAGCATTTTGTTTGTTGTATGTACTGGCTGTCTACGTTTCCATTTTAGATTCTTTGTTACCCTCTTGACTCTTGTGTTCTTCTGCATCTGATGGGCTTCAATGGGTTAAGCAAGAAAGTTAGAAAGTGAAAGAGGGGAATGAGGGAGAGAACGGGGTAGGTAGATGGAGTTGTTTATGTCTCTACTCCCTACCTATTAGACCCATTTCAACACAGGTGTGGACATCCTAAGAAAACATAAAATTATCTCTACTTTGTGTGTGTGTGTATAATGTATATTTTTCAAAACAATATTGTATAGAATGAATGTATGTAATTTTATTAATTAAGCTGAGAGAGATAAAAGATGCCTAATGATAGTTGTATTAACAAAATTATAAAATAAACCATTGAGCTGGATATGGTGGTCTCACCCAGCTATCAGGAGACTGAGATGGTAGGATTGCTTTGGGCTGGAGGCCAGCTTTGGGGCTGTAGGGCGAGTTTTAGGTAGAGTGAACTACAGAGTGAGACCTTGTCTCAAAAAATAAAAAGCAGCCCAAAAGAGTAAAATCAGAAAAAATATAATTAAGAAGTAAAAATTGTATGTATTGCCAGTTATAGTGGCACTTGGGAGGCTGAGGATCATAAGTTTAAAGTCAGTCTCAGCTACATAGAAAGAAAGACACTATCTCCTATGGTTATATGTATATGTGAATATATATATTTGTAGTATTTTTATTGGGATGTGCAAAGGTGTGGAATATTTCTGACTGTTCATTTTAGGAATTTTTAGGGACTTTTTATGAATAAAGAGTGGAAGGAAGACAGGTATGGTGGCACATGCCTTTAGTCCCTGCATGCAGGAGGCAGAAGTAGGAGGATTGCCATGAGTTTGAGGCTATCTTGAAACTACATAGTGAATTCCAGGTCAGCCTGGGCTAGAGTGAGACCCTACCTCAAAAACAACCAACAACAATAACAATAAAAAAGAGTGGAAGAAAGGAGGGGCAGGGAAGGTGGCAGGTAAGAGCACTTGCCTCAGTAGTATGAGTTTGATCCCCAACATCCATGTATAAAGCTGGGCATGATTTCTCATATGTTTAATCCCAGTGCTGAGGGAGATGGCAAAGACTCCCTTTGTCATTCTTAACAAATAACAGGAGCTCCAGATTCAGTGAGAGACTTTGTCTAAGGGAAAGCAGAAGAGCCATAGAAAAGAACATCTCTAGTGTCTGCACATGTGTGCATGGTGTGCATACATTTGCACACACATGAATACATCACATGGATGCACATACAACCCATATACTACACACACACACATACACACACACGCACACACACACACACACACACACAAAGAGTGGGACAAGGGAAAGTCATTAGTTTTTGTTTTAGTATTCTTTTTTATTTCTTTATTATTCATAATTAGATACACTTAATGAGCGAATAATGTATTGATGCTCCCAATTCCCTGATTTCCCTTCTCCCTGTCCCCAATCATGTGGGTAGCCTCCTCCGTGGGCAGTCTGGATCAGTCCATGGGGTAGGGGGTTATGGATAGCCTAGGAGTTAACCCAGTTCCACCCCCCCCCTTTGTATGTTGTTACTGAGGGGGACCATGTCTCTGGATATTCTCCTCCACCATGGCTCTTACAATCTTTCTGCCCCTGCTTTAGTATTCTTGGAATGTATTCATATTGTTATGCTGGTTTATGTGGCACATGATGCTTTTGTGTCACAGGAGGAATTGTTCTGTCAAATCCCAAGATATAAAGATGGCTGTTGTGGCTAGAAACTTGATTTTATAGAATTCCAAATCATCCTCCAAGTTAGTTTTCCTTACTATCTCTCTCTTTTTTTAATAGAAAGAAACCAAAGGGATGATCTCATTAAAAGTTATTCCTAATCAGCAGAATCGTCTCCCTGCATTACAGGTGGGTGGCACCATTTTCTCTATTCTCCTCTCTTGTGTACTTTGAGATTGAATTGAAAGTGATATGGTTCTAACTTTAAGTTCTAGATCTCTCACAGTGTTTACTTCTTGACTCCAGGTCCTCTTGCACACTGCTGGGTGCTTTCTCAATTGCAATATGAGAGTTCATTCCTTTTTCTTTGAATCAGAAGACAGTGATAGCAGTGCTAGAGGATCAGCCAGACAATAGCATGATCAGATTGTGAAGAAATAATGCAACTCCAAGAGTAAAGTCAAGAGCTTATTCACAGGAAAAAAATTGTAAATTTACATTAAACATGTAAAAACTAACTAGCTTACCTATCAGCATTTCTAAAGACAATAATTATAAAGTTCAGTAATTAATAGTGCCAAAGTATAGTAGACAAGGAGAATATTTTTAATACTTATAAAAATGGAGAATCAATCAAAATACAAATCAATGTGCTGGAGTATGAAGGAGATAGGAACAGAAATATTACAGTCATAGTCCACACACAGCTTGTCAGTAATGTAGGAATGGATGGGATAGGACCTTGCCAAATCAATGTTCAATAAAGGATTTTTAAAAAGAGCAAACCTGTACTCCCACACATGCCCATGCAAGCAACCTTAATTAAACTAAATGGGTCACAGAAAAGTCATCAAAGTATAAAAGAGTATTTGGAAAGAAGAGGTTCATTGGGAGGGGGACAAGAGAAGATAATATGATCAAAGTGTACTATATACATGTGTGAAATTGTCAAAAATATCTAAGAAATAAAAAAATGAGGGCTGGAGAGATGGCTCATTGGTTAAGGCACTTGCCTGCAATGCCTCAAAACCTGGGTTCAATTCCCCAGTACCCATGTAAAGCCAGATGCAAAAAGTGGTGCATACATCTGGAGTTTATTTGTAATGCTATAGGCACTGGCACACCCATATTTCTCTCTCTCTCTTTCTCTCTCTCTCTCTCTCTCTCTCTCTCTCTCCTTGCAAATAAATATTTTTAAAATTTGAGGGGCTGGATAGATGGCTTAGTGGTTGAGGCATTTGCCTGCAAAGCCTAACAACCTGGGTTTGATTCCCCAGTACCCACATAAAGCCAGATGCACAAAGTGGCACATGTGTCTGGAGTTTGTTTGCAGTGGCTAGAGGCCTTGGCATGCCAATTCTCTCTCTTTCTTTCTCTTTCAGCTTACAAATAAATAAATAAAAATAAAACATGAAATTTTGTTATGTGCACATAGAAACAACAAAGTACACAAATCACAAGTATAAAATTGATTGACTGTTCATAAACTAAGCACATACATTTAACCAGTGGTGTTCTGTCCCTTGAATTGGGTGTTAGTTGCATTTTGTTTGCTCAGTATTAATTAAAATGCTGTAATTATTCATTGATTCTGATATTAATGGACTTTTAGATCCTAAGCTTTAAAAAATATACTTTTACAAAATATTTTATTTACTTATTTGTAAGTAGAGAGTGAGAGAGAATGGGTATGCCAGGTCCTCTATCCACTGCAAATGAACTCCAGGAGCATGCACCACTTTGTGAATCTGGCTTTACATGGGTACTGGGGAATTGAACCTGGGTTGTTAGGCATTGTAGACAAGTGCCTTAGCCACTGAGCCATCTCTGTAGCCCTCCCCCAAAAATTAAAATATAGTGTCAATAATTGGATATATATGAGCAAATCTTGTGATGTACCCACATTTCCCCCCTGTCTGTCACCCCAAACTTTATACTTTTTATTGACAACCTCCATACACATATCCTGATCATAATCCACTCCCACTACCCTTTGTTTCCCCCTGCCATATAACCCCTCCACTAAACTTATTCTTCTTTCCAACAGTCCCTCTTCTATTTTGATGTCGTCCTTCTTTTGCCCTCATACTATGCCTCTTGGGTAGTATCATCCACTGTGAGGTCATGAATACAACTGTGTCTGGAAGACAGCATTCCAAATTGCTCCAGGTGTTTTTGCTTGCAGTGCCATGAATCTTCTTCAGTGTCTTTTGAGCCTATCTGTTGATTGCAGGGCAAAAGTATGTTTATCTTTAGGGAATATTTCCTCATGGTTTTCTAAAATAGTTGTACCAGTTTATATTCCCAATTGTAGTTGTTTGATATATATATCAAACTATATATATATATATATATATATATATATATATATATATATATATATATATATATATATATATATATTGGCTTTTTGAGGTAGGGTCTTGCTCTAGTCCAGGCTGACCTGGAATTCACTCTGTAGTCTCAGGCTGGCCCTGAACTCACGGCAATCCTCCTACCTCTGCCTCCCGAGTGCTGGTATCAAAGGCATGCGCCACCACACCCGGGTATTGTTTGAATTATATTTATGCCCCCTAATCTTACTTATACGGATAATCAGAATTAATTTCTGGCGTAATTTCTTCTAGTCTTTTTCCCATGCATATATTTTTTTAAATTTTCACCATATTGTTTTATTCAATGATGTTCTCCTTTCATATAATGCCAGGAATATTTCCAAGGGCATTAAATATTCTTCTACAATGTAGCCAAAGGTATCAACATTTGAAGACTTTGGGCATATTCATATTGCTAGGCTATCTTGTTGAAAAAGGCTTATCAAGTTTAACATATTTGAGAGAGCATTCTGTCAAGGAAACATATCCTTATCAGATGATAGTAAATATCAGATCTAATAGCTGAAAAACATGTTGATCCAGAAAGGCAGGATTAGTCCTAATTCTTCTGCAAACAAGACAGTAAGCACTTGTGAACAGTTGCATGTGCTTGGTTGCTCCTGCATCAATGTTGTCTTTTGTTTATTCCCTATTCTCACATATATGCTCTGATACTAGTGTTTCTCTTGAGGTTGGTACCTGAGATCTCCTTCACCATTTTTATTCCAGATGTTCATGAGAGCACAGTTTGACTATGATCCAAAAAAGGACAATCTGATACCTTGCAAGGAGGCAGGCCTGAAGTTTCTTACTGGAGACATTATTCAGATCATCAACAAGGACGACAGCAACTGGTGGCAGGGGCGGGTGGAAGGATCCTCCAAGGAATCGGCAGGATTGCTCCCTTCCCCTGAGCTGCAGGAATGGTAAGTCATTTTGTCCAGGTGGAAAGGACATGTGCCTGCCACAACTAATCACTGAACTTTAAAAATCTCCTGTGTGATTTATACTTTGCTTCTCCTAAACACACCTCCTAGCTTCTCTGGCATAATGCGTGAGACAAGATCCATAGGAGTTGATCAGCTTGATTGAAAGGGTATTTGTGGCTGGTAAAGGGACCATCTTTGGGCCTCAAATGTTCTCCTCACAGTTACAAAAGCCCTTCCTGGTCTCCTGTGTGCCTTCTACCACTTTCTGATGTTTCTGGAAATACTTTCGAGTCCTGTGGGAAACAGTTGTATTTTAAGTCCTTTATGCAGATTCTTGCCCTTGAGTCAGATGGCTCATTCAGTGACCATAGGGACGGTACAAAAGTTCACATTCACTGTTGACCTTCTGCCTCTGCAAAGTAAGATCCCAACCTTGAGAAGTATTATTTGCTGTATAAATCTTTTAGTTTTAAGCCTGAGTTCTGGTTGACTTCATCTTTAGTGATGATAAATGCCACCAATCCACAGGGTGTGCTTTCTAGAAATAAATATTTAGCATTATCAACAAAGGAAATAAACTGCAGACCCTGCAGCATATTGGTTATTTTCAGAGTTAACATGTAGTAGAGAGCATTGCAAGATCGAGAACATGGGATGAAATCGTGGACCATGATTTTTTAATGAGGCATGAAATTAGTGCAGTGGGCTAAAAAATGTATTTAAAAAATGAGGACCGCCGGGCGTGGTGGCGCACGCCTTTAATCCCAGCACTCGGGAGGCAGAGGTAGGAGGATCGCCGTGAGTTCAAGGCCACCCTGAGACTCCATAGTGAATTCCAGGTCAGCCTGGGCTAGAGTGAGATCCTACCTCGAAAAACCAAAAAAAAAAAAAAAAAAAAAAAATGAGGACCATGCATGTTGCTAACACCTGCTCTTACCCACTGAGCCATCTAATCAACCCATTAACACCTATTATCCTCAGCATTTACAAGACTGATATAGGAGGATTGCAAGTTTGATGTAGCCTGGACTGCATAGTGAGCCCCTGTCGCAACAGCAATAAAAAAATAAACCACTGAATGAAAATATCAGTGTATATCACACATAGTAATAGACAGTATTCTTACATGTGGTATAAGTGTATGCTTGTCCTTTTTTATAGATGTATGAATATTCTATAGGGTTACAATGCATTATGTGTTTGTATAGTCTGCAGCTGCCAGACTAATGCAGACATGACTTTCCAGGGCTCAACTCAGATGAAAAAAACTCAATTGGAATAGTTAAGTTTCACTACGGGGAAGATATTGTGTAGGTTCATTTCCTCCTGGAAACATTTCCATTGTTACGTGTTTGAGTGACCACATAAAAACTTCATAGAAGAGAGGAAGGTTAGGCAAGCCCAGAAGGTCATCCTTATATGAAGAATGTGCAAAGTGAAGGAAGTAGGTCAGTCTGAAAGTTTAACATAGAAAGGAAAGGGGGTGGCCTAGGCTTGTACACTGAAGACCCGCTGACCTTTTGGTCATCTATTTCTGCCAGGCGAGTGGCAAGTGTGACTCAGTCTGCTCCAAGTGAAGCCCCAAGCTGCAGTCCCTTTGGGAAGAAGAAGAAATACAAAGACAAGTATCTGGCCAAGCACAGTTCAAGTAAGTTTTCTGAACCCCTCACTCCCAGCTCCTGGGCAACACTAGGAATTTTCAGGCTCTTTAACTAGCAGAAAAGGGGAGATGATGCAGTGTGCGGTGGAATGCATATTATATGCATATTATACTAAAAGCATGTTTATTTCATCTTTGTAAGCTCACTGAAGCCAGGGAGAATGTCAATGCATGCCCAGGAAGGCTAGTGGTGTGTCCACATCTACTCATTACTTTAATCCCTCAGGTAACCAACAGAACAGTCTTCCAGACTTTTCTCCATGCTTACCCTATACTCTGTTCAAAAACTTCAGTATGACCTTACTGCGAGGTCTGAGCAATCCAAGAAAGTAGCCTATTTTCCTGGGAACTAATTCTGGCTTTGTGTTTCACCTATTATGGCTGGACATAAAACAAAGTCTTCCCTCAGTAACTGCAAAGGGTTTGGTTCCAGAATCCACAGATGTTCATGTCCTTCATGTGAAATGGAGTAGTATTTACATAGAACATACAGTACTCCTGTGTACTTTAAAATCACAATGAAAATGCTGTGTAAATCGTTGTTCTATATTGTTCAGAGGATAAGAAAATATGTATATATCAAATGCAGATGCAAAATTTTTCATGTATTTTCAATGCATGTTTGGCTGAATCTGAGGATATAAAGATCATGAATATGGAGGGATGAGAATATATTCCAATCATGAGTTCAAGCTGGTTGCTGATAAAAAAATAAATGGTAATCTATCATTCATTAGATGTTTCTATCCTGTTAGGCATGGCCAAGGTATCTATTGGGGGGAGTGTGTCAGGCTAATAGCTACATTTCTACTTAAACAGTTGGGTCAAAGGTAAGGGACATTTTAAGCACGACAGAGATGGTGTTGATATTGTTGAGTTCAAATGCCTATGAGACAGTCAAACTGTATATTGTAGAGACTTAGATTCTGTGTTGAAAATAGCCATCAGGTTATTAAAGCCACAGATTAGAAAGATCCACTCAGAGAGACAAAAGGAGGAGGATACCATAGAATTCAAACAATTAGGAAAAAATCACAGTCCTGAGGACGGGCTGACAGAACTGTTAGAGTGTTGGGAAACTGGAATCAAGGTCCCAAAGGAGTGAGCATGTTCGTAAAGAATTAAACTTGCTCTCATATCCTGTTCTTCATAGTTCATTATCAATACCTCCTCTGGCTGCCCCAGCCCATGTGCTAGCACATGCATTTAACACAGCATTCTTCATTCTTCACTTCAATTTTTCTACAACCTAAGCAGTGAGGCATGGAAATTGGGCTGGAGTTTGGTGTGGTTAAGGGTCTCACAGCTTAGATCCCAGCCCCTACAGTCTGTTTCCTACCAAGTAATCAAGATTATTCTTTCAAAATCTAAATGGAGTCATGTTAGTTCTTTCCTCAAGACTTCCTCCTTGGGGTACTTGCTTTTCTTTCATGTGATATCCCTGTGCACATTATAAATTTATATACCTTTTGAAACACACTGGCTCATCAAACTAAAACCCCTGGCCTAGTTTCTTCTATCTTTAGCCCCACTTTTTTCATGTTTTTTTCTTTTTGGAGATAGGGTTGCACTACATAGTCCAGATTGACATGGAACTCACAATTTTCCTGCCTCAGTTTCCCAGGTGTGCACCACCACCCCACCACACTACCTCTTCCTCCTTATGTGTCAGATTCCTTAACCATGTCCAATACATTCCCATCCTAACTCTGGAAATGAATATGGTTTGGTTTTCTTTCTCACTAGTTTTTGACCAGTTGGATGTCGTTTCCTATGAGGAAGTTGTTCGGCTCCCTGCATTCAAGAGGAAGACTCTAGTGCTGATAGGTATCTTTTCACTGCCCCTTGCTGCTTTGCTTGTTCAAGAGCGTAATTCTGTATTATTTTCCTGCCTGTGTTATGTGTCCTTCCCCCAAGAAAGGCAGTGAGGAAGAAATGGAATGAAGTCTCTTGGGTCCTTCATATAGAGCAGTTACAAAAAACTTTCTGGGCCTGGTGTGTGTGGTTGCACACGCGTTTAATCCCAGCACTCAGGAGGACTGATGGCTGTGAGTTCGAGGCTACCCGGAGACTAGAGTGAATTCCTGGGCTAGAGCGAGACCCTACCTAGAAAAAAAAAAAAAAAGAACTTTCTGATTCTACAAGTACTCTGTCTAGATCCGTTTCTCACATGGAAATAAACATTTTAATACTTCTTTTAGATTGGGTTATTCTTCTTCATGCACTTGTCTGTCTGCCAGTAGATGTGCGACAGTGATAGGCTTTGGTAAGTAGATGTTAGAGTGCACTAGTGCAAGCCCAGAAAGCTCCTCCCCTCCAGGAAATCTGACTGGAAGCAGAATGAGTTCTTAGTTCCTCCCCAGGTACAGACACCTTGGATGGGGTGGGGAGCGGGAATCATTTTTCTGTTTAGAGTTGAAACATTGTCTAGATGTGTATTAGGGTTCTGGTGACATTTCCAGTAGAAATACAAGCTTAAATTCCACTAATTTTGAAGAGCACAGAAAAGTTTATACTATTTGACAGAGAGAGAGAGAGACAGACAGACAGACAGACAGACAGACAGACAGACAGACATGCTAGGGGCTCCTGCCACTGCAAATGAACTCCAGATGCATGCACCACTTTGTGCATCTAGCTTTAGGTGGATATTGGGGAATTGAACCCAGGCTGTCAGGCTTTGCTTAGCAAGTGCCTTTAACTGCTGAGACATCTCTCCAACCCCATTTTATACACTTAGAACATAAAAAACTTCAATTAGGTTCCTCTGTGGAAAAGACAGTTCTGTTCTATGACCTGACCTTTAGCCTTTAGATAAAGACTTAACACCAAAACAAAGGACCTGAAGCTACTTCGTGACCCCAACCCAAACACAGCACCAACTTCTTTTCACCTGTTGACAATTGAGCTCTAAGAGATGAGATTCCATGTCCTACGTCCTGCCCAATCCCTACCCTTGCCTTTGTGAGGTGATGGAAACCTTCCTTTTTTCTTCATGCAGGAGCCAGTGGGGTTGGTCGCAGCCACATTAAGAATGCCCTGATCAGACAGAATCCGGAGAAGTTTGTGTACCCTGCCCCATGTAAGTAGATGTTAGGGACCTTAAAGGGAAGCTAGAGCCTAAGGACAGGGTGGCAATGTAATGTTATTGCATTTATTAGCAATGTCCATCTGAGATATGGTCTTTTTGGTTTTAATTTTTTAAAAATATTTTATTTATATATTTTCAAGGAGGGAGGGAATGGGCATGCTAGGGACTCCAGGCACTGCAAATGAGAACCAGATGCATGTGCCATTTTGTGCACCTGCCTTTACTTGGGTACTGGAGAATCAAACCCGGTCGTTAAGCTTTGCAGGCAAGTGCCTTAACCACTGAGCCATCTCTTCTGCCCTTGTTTTGTTTAAAAAAATGTTTGATTATAAAATCTAAAAATTTGGAAAGGTAAAGAAATGTGTATTCACAATGACTAAAAATTACTAAGAATTAGAATTTAATTTTTTATTTCTTTGCATGTGTGTGTGTTTGAGTATGCCAGGGTCTCTTGCCACAACAAACGAATGCCAAATGCATCTGCCACTTTTTGCTTCTAGCTTTACATGTTACATAATAGAATCCAGGCTTTGCAAAATCAAGAGAATTTGACCACTGAGCAATCTCCTCAGCCCCAAGAATTGTAATTTGTGGGTATTACTTTTTGATTTTACTTTATAAACACTTTTTCATGGTCCTCTACCATCTGCTTAATTCATTTTGGTAACTATAGTCTCTTGATGTACTGTAATTTGTATATTGGATGTACTATAATTTCCTTAGCCTTCTCACTATTAACACTGAGGCTGTCTCTCTCATCCTTATGGAATGTCCTCTAAATCAGTGCTTAGAGGAAAGACCTGAACAATCATGGTGACAGGTATGGAAGAAAATAAGGCAGTTGCACAATTAGGCAACTCCTCCATTCCCAGCAGTGAATCTGTACAGCCCAGACATGTATCTTAAGACACTGTTAAGAGTTTGCAAACCTGAATATTATTTTTTTCAAGGTAGGATCTCACTCTAGCCCAGGGTCACCTGTAACTCACTCTGTAGCTTCTGGCTGGCCTCAAACTCATGATCCTACCTCAGCCTCACAAGTGCTGGGATTAAAGGCATGCACCACCACACCTGGCTGTTTTGCACACACGGATTGTTGAGAATTGTTCATAGAATCATTCAGTGGAGCAGATGGCCCTGGGTTGAAGAGTAAATGGAGGATGTCTGGAAGTAGAAATAATGTAGGCTCCTTATTCTGAAAGATTGAGTAAGGAGATAAAAGGGTGATAAATAAGACATGGCACTGTGGTTGAAGGTGCTTGCTAGCAAAGCCTGATAGCCTGGGTTTAGTTTACCAGTACCCACATAAAAACAGATGCACAAAGTGGTGCATGCACCTATAATTGGTTTGCAATGGCAGGATGCCCAGTACACCCATGCTCACTTCACTCTCTGTCTGCCTTTCTCTCATATATATCCTTTTTATAACTTGGACCTTTCTGTAACAATGTAACTCTTAAGAACATTCTAACAATATGCTTAAATGAAAGTACTTTAAACAGACATCTATTTCCAAACAAATCTCGACTACAGCCCATAGCTCTATTTAAATGAAATATTTTCAGCAGCTATTCATTTGAGTTTCAGTATTCCTGGTTTTGCAGAGAAAATGATACAGATGTTCTACATAGGGCCTCTTGAAAATTAAATATATTCTGGGCAAATGGGGAAGTTCCTGGTCTGCACTGTCTCCTAGCTCTTCAGGAGTGCATGGGAGGAATCTCTATATTACACTCTTCCCTAAAGGCAGGTAGGGTTTTATTCAGACACCTTGGACCAAGCCATTAAGAGATGGCAAGGACCCAGAGCTCATCAAGGATTTGAGTTCTTGTACACAGATACAACAAGGCCACCAAGGAAGAATGAAGAAGATGGGAAGGAGTATCACTTCATCTCAACAGAGGAGATGACAAGAAACATCTCTGCCAATGAGTTCTTGGAATTTGGCAGCTATCAGGGCAACATGTTTGGCACCAAATTTGAAACCGTTTACCAGATTCATAAACAGGACAAGATTGCCATCCTTGACATTGAGCCCCAGGTGGGTCTACCTGGGAAAACAGTGGTGATAGGTTCAGTAATACATAGGGCGGGGGAAGGGGATGATGAAAAACAAAGATCCTAGAAATCTAATGGGAACTCAGGTTTGCTTTGCATATTTTAATGGGGTTAGCCTATACCAAGACTACTGAGAATTTAAAGTATTATTAAAAGGAATCAATTCTTACAGCTTTTTTATTTCATTCCATTCTTCCATTTTTCTAGACCCTGAAGATTATTCGAACAGCAGAGCTTTCACCTTTCATTGTGTTCATTGCACCTACTGACCAGGGCACTCAGGTGTGCAAGGGGCTATGCAGGGTGGGCAGAGCTCAATCAGTTTAGGTTACTGAGCAGTTGTTCCCTCCAAGGGCATGCATATTTTATTTATTCAAAAGATAGTTATTAAACAACCAGCTAGACCACTGATATTGGGTATGAGGGACACAACAAAAGCAAATGTTTAGCTCCCTTTGTAAATTTGGTGTGGTGGTGTACACCTGTAATCACAAAACTTGTTAATGTAGAGGCAAAAGGATGTTTCATCCTCAGCTTTATACTGAGCTCAAGACCAGCCTGGATTATAAGTCTTAAAACATCAAACAAAAACAAAACCCCCATAGAGTTTAAGTTTAACCCTTGAGTTAGACTTAGTTCAAGACTGGGTTTGTGGCAGCCTGCTTCATTCATGGCTTTCTTTTTTGCAGACTGAAGCCCTGCAGCAGCTGCAAAAGGATTCTGAGGCCATCTGTAGTCAGTATGCTCACTACTTTGACCTCTCTCTGGTGAATAATGGTGTTGATGAAACTCTTAAGCAATTACAAGAAGCCTTTGAACAGGCATGCAATTCTCCACAGTGGGTGCCTATATCCTGGGTTTACTAAGCTTACAGAATGGGAGAACCCATTCCAGCCCCTTTCCAGCATTTGGAACTTCATTCCCCTTGCTTCGACTAGCTATGCTAGCTTCCAGCTTTCTGTAAACTGTCTTTAGTAAGATTCAGTCTTCTTGCTCAGGCTCCTGAAGGGCTGAGGTTTGATTTTCCTGACAAATGGAGCCCTATTGATCTGAGTTTCAAAGAAATCTTTGGAAATTGAGAGTAAGAAGTACTATACAAATGAAATTGTTAATCGAAGATGATGCAAAAAAAAAAAAAAAAAAAAAAGGCAATGGGTCATGTTCCTCTGAAGCCTGAGCTCCTTTACCTTCTACTATGCTGGGCAACTTTTCAGTTGTCTTTTTATTCTTGATTGAATACATTCTGCAACTTATAAAATGCCAAAATGAAACAGCTGTGCAATAGAATTTCTGCTCTAGGGAAACCCTCAAAAGCAATAAAAATGCTGCTGTCAGAATGCCAATGACATTGTAAGCCTCTACACTTCTATATGCACCACAAACCTCTAGAAAGTGTTGTCTAGTCTTAAACTCCCAGCCAAGTGTCAACAAGATGCTTTTCTGGGGTTCCAATACAGAAAAAGTGATGTCCCTAATGCAAGTCTCTAGGGATCGGATCAGTCTTTGGTTGATAACCCACCGGGGGGGGGGGGGAACATATTTAAGTTACAGGAAGGAAAACCCAGCCTGAGGAAGCAAGCCAGGGTCAGGGTATGCCCATCTACCTTGGCTTCTGATGTATCAGATTTCACCACAAGCTTCTGATTTATTATTTTTCTGACACCAAATTGGAAAAATATCCTAGACTTTTCTACTAACAATCATGTCACTAAGGTCTGAAAATAAGTCAAGCTCCACACTCATTCTGCAGTCTGCACCAGCAAGCCTGAATTGAGATGTCTCCACAAGTATATACCCCAACTCTTGGGTATCCCCCATAAGACAGCCCCAAAAAAAACCCCCAACCACTAATAATCCACTATATAACACATCTGCCTGCCTCCTCTCTTCTGGAGAATACAGGTTTTGTAATGATCCTCCTGAGCATCACAGGCCCCAAGATAAACATAATAAGGTATGTAATCAGGTATGTCAGCAGGCAAGCAAGACCCATGCATATCAGACTAGACCAGCCCTTATAAGAATATGGAGACAAGATCTCCCCAGTAACAATTATGCTCTTTTACTTAAAGTTCTATACCTTCTCATTTAGGAGACAGTTTTTACCAACATTTTTAAACAGAGGTAAAAAAATAGCAAACTAGCAGGATTTGCTTTTGTTTTAAAATAGCCTTTAGTCAATAGCTGCAGTTACTAGGCAGTGCTGGGTCAGAAGGTACAGATTTTCCATCCAAACAAGCAGGGAAGTCTGTGGCATAGGATCTGCCTTTCATTACCCATATCCTTAAAACAGGACAAGATGGGATGACCACACCAGCTAACCACTGAGGTCACAAGTAGCAGCAAAAGTGTGCCAGAACTCTCTACCCTGTCTAGGACCTTTGTTCCATTCCCTCAACAAAGTTTTCTCAATAAGGCTCATTTCTTCCCACAACTGGACACAATGTTTCCAGGTCTTTACTATTCAGATACTTCTTCAGCCACTTTTGCTTTCTTCTTCTTCTTTTTGGTTGTGTCACTGTCCTAGAGAGAGTAAAAAAGAAAACTTATAGTACCAGTTAGCAAAACAATTATAACTGCACCCCCAAAGATACCTGGTAAACTGTGCACAGTCAGAATCTATTAAATAAATTTTGTGTGAAGTTCTGTGACTTTCCCAGTGAAGGGCACTTTGGTGATAAACATACACATCAGCAGAATACAAACTATGAGCCACTGCTCTATCAACCTGTCTGTGTTCCCTAGCCAAGGACTGAGCCAGCACAAGGCACCTGTGTTCATACATACCCCATCTCTAGGTTCACTCTCACTTTCTACCACAGCTTTAGCCTTCTTGTCCTTTTTCTTCTTCTTCTTGATCAACTGGGGCGCTCCTGGGGGGGCCTCATCACTTTCACTCTCACTCTCACGCTTCCGCTGTGATGAAAATCATTGGCACCAAAATTAGGGCTTTGGTAATAACAAGGCGAAAGAAGGAAAGAAAGAAAAAAAGGAGAGAAATGTGGAGGTCACCAAGAAATATACTAAATAGGCCCAACAGCATCTGTCTTTTTACAAACCCCAACAGTGCCTTTTACTGAGGGTTTGAAGACAATAATAAAAATCTAGGAAGCCATGAGAAATGTTGCAAGTACCACAGTAGCTTAGGGAATAAAAAGGTCTTGAGAAGGTGTTTCCCTCAGAGAGTGGGCTGTAGAAATTATGCATGCTCTAGTATATCCATAAAGAAAGCAGGTAGCATAAATGACAAATCAGAAGCTCCAAACACATACCAGTCACTCAGGTATCTTGAGGACAGGCATGCCATTCCATTTGGGGTTCTAATACCAGTAATAGCCCCCAACCCTGGGAAACCAAGTTAAACCACATGCTTTGCTGTGGCCATTTAAACATATCTGCTGTTGACCCAAGATGTATATTGGTCTCTGACAGTTATACTTTTGTAGTTTTATATATGGGCCTCTGATTCCAACACATCTACCACTGAACCCAGGAAAGGACCAGAATAACTCATGACACCCATTCTATTCCAGTGTTACTGCCACAGTTAAGATGAAGCCAAGGCCAATTTGATTACTAAGCCCCAGCAGATACGGCAGGGAACACAAATCAGGAATCCATCACAGCCAAACAAGTATCCTAAAGTATGATATAATCTATACGTGCACGAGAACAAAGATAGGACTGTTGAGAAATCCTGCCTTACTCAAGTCAGACCTATGGCTGGGCTTCACATCAATCCAGCTTGGGTGCTACCTAGAATCATCTCCTGAAACACATTACAAAACAGATCAGACCACTTACCTTTGAGACTTTTACTGCTTCAGCATCCACACCTCTCTTGCCAGTATCACTGAAAGAGAAAATATGAATAATAGGTCAAATTACTAAAGAGCTTTCCATAAATTCTGCTGTTTCCTCCATTATTCAATGATATTGGGTAAGCCTAAAGCCACCATCAAAATACTGATGCTGGGGACCAGGTGTAGTGGCGCACGCCTTTAATCCCAGCACTCAGGAGGTAGAGGTAGGAGGATTGCAGTGAGTTCAAGGCCACCCTGAGACTACATAGTGAATTCCAGATCAGCCTGAGCTAGAGTGAGACCCTACCTAAAAAAAAAAAAAAAAAAAAAAACAAAAAAAAACACCTGATGTTGGACAGAACTCACCAGCTGCTTTTGCAGATTAATTCTAGAGTTGATGACTAGGTCTGTGGTCTGGCATTTAGCACAATTGCCCCCACCCCCAATCTTCCTTAACTCTATGATCCCCTGCCCTCACCTGTAATCAACATAGTCCCGCTTCCAAGGAGCAGGGGTGTTGTCTGTAGGTTTGCCATGCTTGTCCAGAAGACCCTGCTTGATCATCAATTTCTTCTGACTTGCCTGGTCAAATACCGGGATTTTAAACATTAGAACTAGACCGATAGTGCATTAAATGGGCATTAAGACCACAATGTGGCTTAGATTCAGTCTACATAGAATGGCACAAAGCCACTTATGCATTTTCAGCAGCTTTCATGTTCTTCTGATGAATGGTCCTGAATTCGTCCTTTCCTCTTCATGTCACCAAAACCTAATCTACTCTTCACAACAGCCTAAGGGAAAATTCCTTACTTAGACTCCAAGACAGGGTTAAAACTTTCATTGTGGATACTAGGTACCAGACTTCTATGCAATCCTGATAGCTATAAACGTGGCTAAAATTCATCAACCCACAGTGATTATTTAATATCCAACTGTTTATCCCACTAGTCTGAGAATCTCTAAGGTCCAAGACAGGACTCCTCACAACCAGAGCCCAGAAGAATAAATGATATGAAGAGGTGCCCGAGTAGTACTTAACAATCCAAAACAAAATAACTCAGAATTACAACTCAATGCCACTTACCTTTGGACCTAAACCCCACTTGCGAGGGTAAGTGTCTCTCTCCATGATCACTCTCTTGATCTTGGCTACTATACCATGGTCACAGGTAGAAATCACCGCTGTGGTCATTAATGCAATAGCTGCAGACATTCAACAGAAAGGAAAAAAAGATGTGCATGGCCCCATGTCTACCATTTCATACCCATTTATAACCAATTTAAACCCATTTAACTTAACTTGGTCTTTCCTTTGCTCAGGGATATACTCCTGGAAGGAAGCCTTTAAAAATACTAAACTTTTAAAAAATTTTTTTATTTATTCATTTTCAAGCCAAGAGATACAGAGAGAGAGAGACAGAGAGAGAGACAGAGAGAGACAGACAGAGAGAGACAGACAGAGAGAGAGAGCACCAGGGCCACCTACACCTTGTGGGTCTGGCATATGGGGGTACTGGGGAATTGAACCTGGGGCCTTAGGCACTGGAGGCAAGTGCCTTAACTGCTGAGCCATCTCTCCAGCCCCCAAAATACTAAAACTTGCATGAAGATTTGGACACATCCAGGAATGATGTGCATACCATATTTGGCCACAGAACATCTGATGTTTCAAGGATGTCTTTGCTGCTGTCTGTGCCATAGTCTTCCACAGCTGCCTTGTTTGCTCACAGAAGTGAAACAAGGGACCTTGATAACATGTTTTCTTTCTGGTGCAAACTAGGACTATTAAATAACACCAACTTATTAAGAGGGCCACATAGCCCTAAAAGTTGTAAGGAATAATACAATAGTAGCTAAGCTTTCACAAATTAAAAATTACTGGTACTAATTACTAGTTACTTGCAATCAGACAAGGAGTGAACTACAGTCTCCTCATTTTGACTGACACAACTAACCATCCCCTCTTATTCTTGGGAGTTTCACTGGAGAGCCAAAGTGCAACACCCCCTCCTCACCTGTCCATTAACTGGGACCATCCATATAGAAGATCTTAGGAAACAGTATGATTAGATCAAATTGAGGGACCAGGACATGGGGATGCTTAAATGAGTCTAGCAGTGATGGTACAGATTGGAACCCCAACTCCAGAGCTGAAGGAAAATGATACCCCCCCCGCCTCCCACTTACCCATGCAGATAGCTTCTCCCTTGGTGGTAATGACCACAATCTCCTGGTTGACCTCAATGCCATCCTCATATCGGAGAACACCAGGAAGCATGATCTTGGCTCCATAGCAGATTGCATTTACCTGTAGGGATGGTATCAAATGAGGGCCAGATGCTGTCCCCCCCACACACCCCGTCCCACTTCCATACCAGAATCGAGGGGGAGATGGCCTGATTGTGGGAAATGGAACTAACAGTATTGATAGTATGAAAAAACATAGAATAGGAGCAATCACCTCCCATGTGTTCTAAGGCACCACTCTAAGGATTTTACACATCTCAAAATACTAAATACGAGGGGTTGGAGCAAGATGGTGACCGAGTAACAACGTCTCCAGGACTCTCCGGAAAGGTTTGATCCCCTCAGCTGGTATCCAGGCTTTGGACACAGGCCGAACCCGAGTTCGGACTCTCCCTCACTCCCGAACACCTGGGCTGCAGTAGACGGGGTTCGCGAGCAGCTCTCTGCTCCCCTGTGGAGCAGAGGGCCGAGCCCTCCCCCACCACTAGCTCCCGCCATTATCCCCTGGGGCAGATTCCAAGCTCTCCGCAGAGGTTCCATTGCAGGACTGAGACCCGGCACGCCTCTCCTCAGCTTCGGCTTGGGGTCCACAGCAGGGTTCCACAGCTGATCTCGGCTCTGCAGGGGAGCACAGAGCGGGCTGGGCCTAGTGCACCCAGGGCTCACGCCTCTGTCCCCTCGCGGGGGTTCAGATCCCTGGTGCCAATTGAGAGGCTTCCCCGCGGGTGCTGCCGGTCCTCAGAGGCGGTCTTCCCCACCTTCTG
>PVHP010032821.1:0-20248 GCA_004024765.1 Zapus hudsonius | reverse complement strand
TCCCTCCCTCCCTCCCTCTCTCCCTATCTCCCTCCCTCTTTCTCTCCCTCTCTCTCCCTCCCTCCCTCCTTCCTTCCTCCCTCCCTCATTTCTTTCCTCTTACCAAGACATCTGTTCTGATGTCTCATTAAAAAAATTAATGTTTACTTTTAACGAAAGTGGGTACTGAGTGCTGGGTACCCTGTAATCCCAGCACTCGGGAACTGAAAGCAGGAGGATCAGGAGTTCAGGCTATAAAGAGTTGGAGGCCAGCCTGGGCTACATAAGACCATGTCTCAAACAACCAAAAATAAAATAAAAGTGCATTTAAAATTTCCGATGTGGCTGGCACAGAACTTCTCTTAGGCAGACTGGTCTGAGCCTATCACCCCACCATGGAGCTGGGCATTGGGCTGGTCTTCCTGGGCTCAGTTTTTTCTTTCAGGAAGTGGGGACTATCCCATGACTCACACTCCATGATGTGCACCCTTTTCTGTAGCTTCTCCTTACAGCACCAGAAAGCACCTTGGTGTGTCTGGCAAGGGTGACCCAGAAGGGAGATACCAGCCTCGGGAGGGATCCTTGAACTGCCCATTCTGAGTGTGATCCAGAGGCACCATGGGAGTTTATGGAAAACATCTTCCAGCTTCACAAATAACCACTTACAAACTAAAAATAAATCTATTATTGTGTCAACCTTTAAACACCTCTCACAAAGAGGTCTTGGAGAACAGTATAATAAACAACACATTACAAAAAACAAAGTCAATGTTCATAGAGAATTCCAAGGCAGCAGAGAACATGGTTTTTCTATAGACAGAAACCCGGGGGCTGAGGAGATAGCTCACTCAGTAAAGTGCTTTCCTCGAAAGCACAAGACCTGAGTTCGAAACCCATAACTCTAGTAAAACAGCAAGCATGGGGGTATATAGCTGTAATCCCAGACCTGGGGAGTCTGAGACAGGAAGATCCTGGGGCTCACTGGCCAGCCAATATAACCTCATCGGCTCCTCCGGCTCAAAGAGACCCTGTCTCAAACAAAGGTGGACAGGGCATAGCGATTGCTCAGTGGCCAAAGGTGCTGCTTGCTTGCAAAGCCTGATGGCCTGGGAATCGTTTCCTTAGACTCACATAAAAGCTAGACGCACAAAGCAGTGCGTGTGTCTGGAGTTCATTTGCAGTGGCAGGAGGCTCTGGTGCACCCGTAGTAAGTCTTTGTCTGTCTGTCTCTCTCATAAATAAATAAATAAATAAATAAATAGGACAGCCTTTCTGAGGTTGGCATCAGAGGTTGCAGCTTCCATATGTACATACACACACATGTGCTCCTTTACAGGACCATGGACACATACATACATGCACAATAAACACTGAAGCAAAGGCCCTGTATGTGTGTTGGGGTGCAGGGCCTCTGGAGGAAACCCCGTGTACCCTGGCCTGCCTGGTCATCTCAAAGAGGGAGAGTCTCTCTGCCCCTGAAGTTGTGTCTGGCTGACTCAGGGGACAAGCCTCCTCCCTGCCATAGGCGGCTAGCTCCAATCACCACGGACACTGTCCGTGGGGTGAAGAATGGTGTCTCGTGGACTCTTATTTTTATTTTCCCATTTTTGACATTGTTCTGTGGTTCCTCTTCCACGCTCCCTGTTAAGCTGTTAAATCACTCCATTTATTTAGTGCGAGTGTTTCTGAGAGCTCATTTTTATCTTGGTGAAAACCAGGCTTGCTCATGGGCACATAATGAAATTGCATAAATATACCCTTAGCTTGGAATCTAATTTATTTTCCCTGTTCATTATGGGGTAGAAGGCCATTATGAAATGTATAACTTTTTTTTTTTCCAGTGCTGGAATTGAAAGGCTGGGGCTTGAGTTCTTTTTATTCTAATGATTTTGTCCTGATTCAATTTCAAGCTGGTTAGGGCTCAAATACTGGCGCGTAATTGACAAAGATCAGTGTGGGTTGTGATGCTAATGTTATGTCTGTGGCTTCCACAACTCGGCTCCCATTTAGGTTAAACAGTGATTCCCGTGGTGGGGGAGATGGTCCAGAGGCATGGCACCCATCAGTAACAACACACTTGGGCCAGGAAGACCGGGCTGAGTACTAGGATATCCAGGATCCCTTGCCACAAGGACTAATACAGACAGCCAACGGAGGAGGATATCCAACTGATCAGGGAGGGGGATGGGGGAATTGGGGAATTTGGGATAACAACGCATGGTTTGCCCACTAAATAATGTAACTCATTATGGACAATAAATTTATATTAAAACAAAAAACAAAAAACAGTGATTCCAGGAGAGAGGTCTGGGCCTGCAGGGTCCCTGATCTCTGAGGAGATGGACCCAGGGAATGTTCCCTGGCCTCATGTATCATCAAAATCAAGAGTGACCTTTCTAAGTGAAGTTCAATGTTCCCCTCTGAAAAAAAAAGAGAAGGCTAGGGACCCAAAATACATAGAAATGCTTAGAGATTTCCTTGAGGAATATGTTATCTGACCTCACCTAAGCTCGGGAGTCTGAGTGGCCCTGGCCAAGGTCACCAGTCCCCACTAGGGACCACCTTCCTCTGTCTGAGCTGGTCCTGACCCATCACAGCTGTAAATGAACCACACGCTACCTGAAGCAGCCACTCCAGGCACTGTGGGAAAAAGACCACACCTGGAAGGTGGGCAAAGTTGTAAGATGCCAACCATGGTGGAGAAATGGGGGACACTGCCCAACCCACGGAGGGGGCCAGCAGATGCCACACACCTTAATGAGGTGGTGCTGTCTTCCCTCCAAGCGTGGCCCCTGGGTGCCCCTCAGTCCATCCTTTCCTGTTTGCTGACTGCCTACCTCGTGCCAGGTGGAGTCATACTTGAAGTGTCAGGAAGCTCCGGATCCTACATCAGAGCCATGTTGGACACAGAGCTGCAGAACGCTGCATTCAGGCCCACTAATGTCCACTTGGAGCTGGTGGGCAAGACAGGCGAGCACGTGCATGAACTCCAGAAGGCAAGACTTGGCAGGCACGCTGGTGCTCATGAGGGGGAGAGAAGCCATCTCTTCTCTTTCCATCTTCTGTCACCAGAGTGACACCAGGAGGTCCACTTTCATTTGAACTTCAGATGAACGACAAGAAGAAACTTTTCTTTTAAACATTAGTGTGCACTGAAGCTTCATGGGACCATGAAACAACCTGTGTTGTTTTTCTGAGATTCAGTTGGAACCAGACAGTTAGTGTCTCTGTTTGCCAAACCTGCTGGCCCTGCCTGCCTGGGCTGGTGAGAGAGGTCACTTTCTTTAATGACTTTCTTAGTCATTAAAGAAAAATCCAGCTGCATGCATATAAGACTAATCACTTCTGTGGTCTATATATTTTTTTTTCTTTTTCTTTTTGAGGCAGGCTTTCATGTATCCCAGGCCAGCCTTGAACTCCCTGTGGAGCGGGGGATGACCGTGAACTTCTGTTCCTCCTGCCTCTACCTCCCAAATACTGGGATGACAGGCGTGTGCCACACTATGTCCAGTTTGTGTAGTGCTTTCTGGGGATAGAATTCAGGGCTTTGTCTACGGCCATACTACCCTGACCATGCTCATTCTCCTCTGGGAAGCTAAGCAGGGTTGGGCCTGGTTAGGACTTGGCTGGGAGAAATCAGGGCCTTGGGAATGCTAGGCAAGCATGATACCAGCTGAGCCACACCCCCAGCCTCTCCTCCTGTTAATGTTTACAATGAACGACTAGTTAATGCTAATCTGAGTTTCTCTCCCTGGTTCCAAGTCCATCTTCCCTCTGGTGGACCACTGACTGGTAGTGATAAGAAGTGTTCTGTCTATAGCCCATGTATCTACATTGTCATCTGTTATGTATTTGGTACTTTTAGCTTCCTTAGAGAAAATTCCCAAAATAGAACTACTGAGGCAAATGGTTTATATATCTCAAGTTTTAATTAAAAAGCCCATATGGATTATTTTACAAAAGGTGGGGTGTATTTATAGATCTATCCACACTGTGGGCAATCCTCTGCCCTATGGTCTACCAACACCAGTCATTATAATTTTATAAACTAGTTCTCAGAGTATAGAAGGCATCTCATTATTTTAACTTGCATTTCCATGACTCTTCGAAGGTTGAGTGTCTTTCATGTGTCTTTTTTGGCCATTTTCTCCTTTGTTTATTCACATATCTGGTTCCATGGAGGCTTACTGATTTCAGAGCACTAGTTACCTATGGGACTTCATTGGGCTTTGGCTGTTTCTCTCGAGGTTGAAGTTGCTTGTGGACCAGCGTGATTGTGATTGTTGTAGTCACCTTCTTGTTGCTGGAACAAAGCACCCAACCGAAAGCAACTTACAGAAAAAAAAAGTATTTATTTTGGCTTATCATCTTGAGGGGAAGATTCAGGATGGCAGGGCAGAGCATGGCATGAGCAGAGGCTGGACATCACCTCGCCACAGAAGGTGGAAACAGGAGCAGGAGAGTGAGCCAAGCTCTGGCAAAGAGGAGCTGGGATAAGGCACCCCTAATCCTGCCCTCCACCCCAATAACACACCTCCTCCAACAAGGCTCCACCTTCCAAACGGCCACCAATTGGGGACCAAGCATTCAGAACACATGAATTTATGGGGGACATCTGATTCTACTCTCTACCCCTGGCCTCCATAGATTTATGATCATGCATGCATGATGTAAAATGCAATGCATGCAGTCCAAAAAATGTCCCCATAGTTTTTTTTTTTAATTTATTCAGTAGAAACTTTGTACGAACAAATCATGTGTTGGTACCGCTGTTTCCTTTCTCCCTGTCTCCCTTTTCCTGAGAGTCTTTCTCAGTGGGGTTGTTCACGTGCACCATGAGGTTATGGGCTATGAGGTGTGTGAGCAGCAGTCAGTCATTGTGGGGCGGGGGGAAGGCAATGTCTCTGGATATTCCCCCCACCTTGGCTCTTACAATCTTTCCATCCCCTCTTCCACACTATTTCCTGGGCCATGGTGGGTGTGTTTTAAGTCTATTACAGTATGGAGCTCTTAGCAGCTTCTGGATTTCTGCTTTGAGTATCCTCAGTGCTTGTCTCCATCACCTGGTGCAGGTTGTCAGGCTCCCTGTGGAAGCAGAACTTTTTCTCATCTCACCAATTCCTCTGTGGTTTTACCTGGGCCCTGGCTGATGTGTGAGGGGTGGAGTTCATTCCCTGCCAGGGAGTCAACTATCATTTCTGGTCTTGTTGGTGAAATTAGGTTATCCTTGGTTCTCACTGCTTTCTGAAAAATAAAAACAGATTCTCCAGTGGAGAGTGTGATTTATCAATCCAATCTCTGTTCAAACATTTTCATAGCCCAAGGTCTTTTAACTGGGAGCCTTTAAAACCAAAACCACAGGGGCTGGAGAGATGGATCAGTGGTTAAGGCACTTGCCTCCAGTGCCTAAAGCCCCTGGTTCGGTTCCCCAGTACCCACATAAGCCAGACCCACAGGTGGTTCTCTCTCTCTCTCTCTCTCTCTCTCTCTCTCTCTCTCTCTCTCTCTCAGCTTGTAAAATGAATAAATAAAATATTAAAAAATAAAATAAAACCAAAACCACATAATGGTACAGAAAGACTGAACCAATACGAGATCTCACACAAACAGGGCAAACAGCAACTCCTGTAGCTCCAAGCCCGGCATCTCTAATCAGTGACAAAAATCTCTGGGATTCCAATTCATTTTTTTTATTTTTTAAAAGTATTTTATTTATTCATTTTCAAGCAGAGAGAGAGCACCAGGGCCACCACCTTGTGGGTCTGGCTTATGTGGGTCCTGGGGAATTGAACCCAGGGCCTTAGGCACTGGAGGCAAGTGCCTTAACCGCTGAGCCATTTCTCCAGCCTCTGGGATTCCAATTCTGCTCCTCTACTTGGGCTGCCCACAGCCCAGGGGAAAATGCCACCCTGAGCCAACAGCTCTCCTTAGAGGCCACTCTATAGTCTTGGCATCTCAAAATCCTGGAGGTCTCCACTACAACCCAAATATCATGGCTCCTTTTGGCCTCCACACAGGGACTCCAACAACCCTGCCTCACATCACCCAGGGACCAGTTCCAAACAACTGTGTTGCACATCCAACGATCCTCTTATTCCTGCATTTGTTATACTCCTGAAGTACCAGGTGGGCTACCAAATTTGTTATTCCAGGGGGGAATGAAGCCAACTTTGAAGAGCAGACGCTCTCACAGCATTTAAGCAGCCTAATTTCAAGAGTCTACATTCTCCCTGCTCTCCCAGTGCAGAGCAGCTGGCCCAATCTCCATGCTGATATCTCTCAAGCCTAACTTTCATTTATTTCTGTGCCATATCCTTCTGCTCACACCAGTTCATTTCTTCTAAATTCAGCCCTGCTCAAGTTCTCATGGCAGGGGCAGAACAGCAAACCTGTCACACAAACGACTTCTAGCCCAATGCTGACAAAGCTCTTTCTTTCCCTCATAAGCGAAGCCTGCAAATTCCCTGTTCTTTCTGAATTTAGGTCTTTCAACTCTGACCAGAATAGTCCATCAAACTCTGCTTAGAACCCTTCAAGGTGTCTCTTAGCCCAAGGCTCCACATCCTTCCCCATTCCTCTCACAAATCAGTTCCACAAGACCAAATGTCACACAGTCAGGTTTCTAGCAGTTATGACCCCACTCCTCTGGTACCAGTTTAATAGCTTAAGGACAACATCACTTGAGCTCTGGTCTTAGACATGAGTTCCTCTCAGGGGTGGCCTTTGAGGTCTGTGAGGATCAGACATCCAGATCCCCCACGGGAGGACATGTGCTAGCCAACCCCACCCTGAAATGTCTGCACCCCAAGAAACCCTGTGTGGCCCACAGATATGGTTAGTTTGTTGCCACCCTGTTGTTACCCCTGGATGAGGCTCCTCACCTGCCCACCTTTATTACCCAGCATTCATAGTGCTCACGGAATGCTCAGGCCGGGACAGGAAACTGGGCCTGTGGAGAGATGAATCCTTCCCTGACTGATGGGAAATTCTTGTTCTCCACACATGTGTTCTGTGACTCCATGGGATGGAGATGACGGAAGAGAAGGTTCTGGTCCTCCACTCACTGGGGCAGAACCTTTGTGAATGTGTTCATTCATTCACTTATTCATTTTCCCATCGAGGCTTTTCAGGACTCCTAACACATGCTGGGCATCCCAGGGGGGGGGCAGCTCTCCTTCTGTCCTTTCATGTGCCGGGGCCTTGTGTCTGCAGCATGGATGCCTAGCAGGAGGATCACCAGCTCAGGTGGAGAAGTTGCCTGGGTTCCTGTCCCAGTGCTCAGCTAGGTTTCATAATCTCACCCATGGAGTCCCTGCTTGCACCAATCCTCACGGGCACTTCACTCCATGCCTTGAACCCACAGTACCCAGACACTGGACTCAGCTCTGTGACTTGCTTTAAGAGGAATAATGACCTCTGGGTTTGGTTTGGCCTATAAAGCAGGGCACAAAGGGACTCACCCCCATGATGGGGTGGAGCCCAAAGCTTCAGGGAGGTCATCACTGGAGCTGGGAGGGGAGCACAGGGTAGAGGATTGTGGTGATGTTATACTTTTTCTAAGATATATTATTATGAGGAAGAGGAAGTAGACATGTCCCTCCCTAGGAGCAGAGGCTCTAGGATGGGGTTCTGTCTCAGGAACTCATGTCCAGTGTGGTTCAGACTGAGGGCTCTGTTCTTCCCAGGCATTCCAGGGACTAGCTGTAGTGGGCGCCACGTGTCCCCCATGTGTCTCGGTCCTGACTTCCCCGGGGTGGAGTTTATTTGGAGATGATCATTATTGAGTTAATATGAGGTTATCCTGTATGAGATCCCCCTAAATCCGGACTGGTACTCTCAGAAGAAGACACTCAGGGGAGAGGCCATGAGATGGCAGAGGAATGACAGTTGCATGATGGGGGAGGGAAGCAATGGTCCCTGTGACACCCTCTAAGGACCAGGAGCTTTGCTAGGGGACAGCCTCTTATGAGCATCTGTCACCTTCCTCTTCTGGTCAATGAGACACTAATAGTGCCTTCCAGAGGGAGAGAAAGACTTCCAAGTGAGGCCCCGGCACATTTCAATGGTTCTATTGCAGTCTTGCTCCTAGCTCAAGGACAGGGGTGGCAGAGCAGCAGGGACAAGGTCTGCGTCCTGGTGATCCAGGGAGGCTTTCAGTTGATGGTTCCTGGGATCAGGCAGCCTGGAGTGCCAGCACGAGGCACATGCTTGCTGGCACCGTCGGTCGCTGGGTCTGCTTCCCATTGGCTGCTCTTAAAGCATGTCAGCAGATTGAAGGGAGGGGTCGTGGTGGAGGAGGGTGCACTCGAGTGTCACAGATGAATGCACAGCAATCCTCTAAAGCCAAGGCTTCCAGAACTCTCCTTGCACCCTGAGGCCCACAGTGCTGTTGTCTTTGGGTCCCACCTTCTGGGCACCTATCTACAGACTTGTGCCCCGGCAGAGATCTCCACTAGCTGCTTTCTGATCGGGTCAGCTTGTCAATTTCCTAAGGGACCTTCCTGGAAGCACAGAGAGAAATAAAGTCAAATAAACCAGAAAGGTGCAGATTTTTGCCATCAGTGACATCGTACCACAAAGACTTCTTCTTTTGGGGACAAAGCCGTCAGGCCTCAGAGAGCTGGCACAGCTGATGGCCGTCCATCACTGGTTCTTCCCAGAACTGACTCAGTTTCCCAGTTTTCCAAAATGCTTCCAGTGACCTGAGGTATGCCTCAACCTGGCTCTTCTTAACCCCTCCAGGGCACGCGGTGTGTGCCTCAGACCCTGCTGGTGCTCCCATTTTATATCTGAGAGGTGGGCCTTGCTCTTTCTTGGTGGAGTTGACGTGAGCCAGAGAGGCCTCTCTGTGCCTGCTTCTCACACTTCCAGACCACCTCGGGCTTGAAGGCTCAGAAACACCTTGAATAACTTCGTCCTTGTAGGGAGGTTAGCTTCTTAGAACCTACGGCAATTTTCTTCTGAAGAGAGCACCAGTCCAGGGCAACACGCTCTCTTTAGGGTGACATGCCCTTAAGTCAGAGGACATTTTTGGCTTTGTGAGATTGCAGAGTTTGGGCTAAAAAGAAAGAGAGTTAGGGGAGAGAAAAGTGTTTCCAAAGGGCATTTTCATATTTAATGCTTAATTACAATTTTCTACATTATAAAATTGTCCCCAACCGTCTCTTATTATCCTTTGGCTAATTCGGCCATTACAAAGTGACATTGTAGAGGAATACTTAACGACCCGACAGAGCATGTAAACGGAGAAAAGTTACAAAATGGGATGTACAGTATGCTCCCACTCGGTACCAAAAATACATATTCTATGCCTAGGAAAGTCTGGGAGTGTATGTATGCATGCTTAAAATGTTAACACCAGTTATTTCGGGTTAGTGGGATTATGGGTTATTTTTATTTTCTTTCTGCATATGTGTAGTTACTAAATTTTCTTCCGTGAATATGTATAACTATTATAATAAGGAAAAATTTGGAACCGAGTCTTGCCAAGGGCTGCATGGACGTCCTGACCAGAGATGGCCCGAGCCACCTCTCTTGTACTGCTTGGTCCCTGGAGTCCCCTGGGGAGGGGGAACATTGATAATATTCCTTCTTATCGCTGGACATCCATCTTCTTGGCCTGGATGCCCTGGGCTGAGGGACCTATGCTGGTTTAGTATTCAAGTTGTGAGATGGTTTTCTGAAGATTTTTTTGCCTTGTAAAAGACAAGTCTCTCAGGAACCCAGAGGGCCTGTCCTGGCAGGTGCAGATCAGACTGGATACAAAGGTGTGTTTATCTCTACCCTGGACCCCAGTGCTTCTACTGGGTTCAGCAGTCAGCCAATGGGTGTGGCCAGGGTGTGGCCTGGGGTGGCTGGCAGGGTGTGACAGTGAACATGGAGAGGTGTGGCCTTGGGATGATCCTAGGGGCTGGACCAGGTTTTGCAAGGAAGCAGGCATAGGTTTTGCATCTGTCTCTGGCGAGGAAGGATGGACCGTGTGGCTTACTGGACTTGTCCTGTGAGGGAAACACAGAGAGGAGGCTGCGTGTCAGAAAGGAAATAGCACAGTGGGGTTCGAATCCTACCAACTCCTTTGAGCCCCCACTTCCTTTCCTAGAACAGTGGACATGCCTACTTTCCCTGGGGGATACTTTGCCTGTGGGTAGAAAGAGGGCAGGTGCTGAGCTAGTACCTACGCCTTCCTTTCCTTTAAGGATGGGGTTACCCAGCGGGGGCCCCCTTCACCACCACTGTCTAACCCACCAAAGCCCCCACCTCTGAGCTTCCGGGTGTCAGCTGACATTATCCCCAGGTTGCTTAAGGCCGTTCCAGCAGGAGCCGCCCCCTTCCCAGCCCGCCCACAGCACACAGAGGTTTTTAATAGTCACAGCCTGTGTGCCAGGATTCGGTGCCATGACTGCCCCTACGCCTTTTCCCAACACTGGCAAGAGGGGCCCAGATGCCGAGGCTCCAGCAGGCCTTTCTTGGAAAGCAGGCTCCGCGTGGTGTCAGCATCTCCTGCCTGAAGGCCTGGTCCCTCATCACGACCCATGTCACCTGCTCCCCCCCTCCTCCCATCTGTTCCCTCCTCTCCATCCCTGTGTCCACTTCACCAGCCACCATCCGGGCCTTTCGGTTATCAGTTTCCTCGCGTTTCGTCAGCATGGAGACCATCGTCCCATAGTGCCCATCTTGCTCAGGTCTTACCCAATCCACTCTCTTCCCCCCAAGGCCCTTGTGTGGTGTCCCTGCTTCCAACATGGCTCCTTGGGGGGTCGACACCTCTCGCCTTTAGGGCCCTGCTTAGGACAGACATGGGATACAGGCCTTGCTCCTCCTTCCGCCTCCTCCCTTGAGATTGTGGACTCAGATCCGTCCCATGGGGTCTCCTCTGCTCAGAGGACTCTGTGCCTACTGGGGAGGTCAGATGAGAGGTATTGGGCAAAGCAATTAAACAGAGGGCTCAACGCAGCCCAAGAGCTGGCGTGACCCATTTATACTCAGTACCGCTTCCTATGCTGGGAACCCAAGCCCAACACAGTGGTGCCTGGGCTGAGCCCAGATCACCAAGGACCCTGGGGTGCCGGATCATGCTCCCTCCTTCCTGCATGGAGTGCCAACTCTGCCCTTACCTGGGGTCTGTCTGACTAGAGACGAGCCCCGAGGACAGGATTGGATTGACAGAAACTGTTGGGACATAGATTTTTCAGGAAGCCATCTGGGCTGGATTGAGGTATAGCAGTTCTCTTTCTTAGGTTCTTAAGAAGCTTATGTTCTGGGGAGACTGGGGGGATGTGTGCCAGGAGGGCCTGTATTTTTAGGCAAATGTGAGAAGGGGAGGGGTCCTCCTGGGAAGTATGCTGGGCTGGGCTGGTCCCCAGCATCAGAGGCCACCCTGCCTGGTAACTTTGGGGCAATCTCCTGAGAGCAGGTCTCAGGCTCGGGGTGATGGTGCGGTGGTGCTCAGGTCCCTGTTTCCCCGTGCACTCCGAGGCACACTCGCAGGCAGCTACCAGGGATCACGCATTCCAAATTTACAGGGTGCATGTCCTTCGTGGGTAGCGTAAGAGCAAAGCTGCCTTAGATGCTGAGGATGTTGATGCTGCTGAGGACGCAGCCACTCCTTCCAGACCCCACCTGCTTCCCTTGCTGCCTGTTTCCATGCCCACGGGCAGCGTCCTCGAGGGTTGGGGGCAGCCAGCCCAGGCTGGCAGGGAAGGGGCGCCTGCTCTGTAGACCTTCATGGGTTTTCTTCATCTGCAGGCAAGCGCAGTCTGCATGGGGTCTGTGGCTTGGAGATGCCAGTCACTTCCAGGAAATGGTTCCTGGTTCCTTCCTGGATGGCCAGGTACAGGCTCAATAGCTCTGATAGCAAGTCCTGGGCCTGGGGAAGGCCAGCACCAAGCAGGCCCTTAGGACAGAAGGTATCAGAGTCCCTCTATTGCATGCACCAGAGACCACACTCCCAAACCTGTATGGCAATTAGGATCCATCTGTCACCAAGCCTCTGGCCTCATAGAAGCTCGTGGAGGCTCCAGTCTCAGGGCTCTCCTCTAACTCACCAGAACGTCTCTGAGTTATATCATGGCTCCCCCAGCCACAGGATACAGTCTCATTTGTCTCTGTCGCCCCAGAGCTCACAAAGACCAGCAGGGCCTAAATGACCCGCCAGGACAGGCTGTCTCCCACTCTGCTCCCTGTCATCTTGTAGGGTTGTGTGGCCCCTTGGTGCAGAATTTCACAGACAGATTCCATCCCAAGTAGAATACTGTCCACCAGGACCAGGGCAGCGGGTCCCCACACACACACACACACACACACACACACAGAGCAATGACTGGTCTCAGCTCTCCTCATCAGGTAGGAAACTGCCTTTTAGACCCTCAAGATTGGAGGCCAGGGACACTGGGCTCTGACATTTGCGGAGGCAGGTGGCACAGCACACAGGCTTGCAGGCCGTGTCCTCTGAGCTGTGCAGACCTTTCCCCAAATCCCACATCTCCAGCCCTGCCATGCAGGCTTCTTGCACATGAGAGCAGTAATGACACAGACAGTCGGGCCCAGGATGCCTAAAAGATTTATTGTCTGGCCCTTTACCGGAAAGTCTGTCAGTTCTCTGAGGCACCATCATTGCCTGGGAATTAGTCTGGCCTCTCAATCCAGAGCAAGCAGGCTGTGAGCAATAGCAGGCTGTTGGGAGTTGGGCTGTGAGTGGGTGCGGTGACCACCCCTCTCTCTCTGTGTTAGAGCCTGCAGTGGGCAGGGAGCAGGGCCATGTTCCCTTTGACATCTCAGGGGGCAGGTCCCACCCTGCCTCCTCCCAGCTTCCTGAGTCCTCCAGCGTCCTTAGCATGACTCGGCTCATCTCTACATCCCCCTAGCCACTGCCTCGGCCATCTTCTGGCCTTCCATCCTCAGCAGGACTCTGTGTCCTCTCCTTGTAAGGAGGTTAAGGACCCCCTCCACACACACACACACTCGCCAACACAACCTCATTTTAAATCCATTTACAAAGACCCCATTTCCAAATAAGGTCACATTCAAAGCAACCAGAGGTGAGGACTTCAATATGGCCTTTTAGGGGACACCGTTCTACCCACGGTAATCACAGCCTTAGAGACAGGGAGGGGGGACCAAGGAGAAGAGAGGTCCAGGCGCTTGTGCCTTTCTGCAGGGATCCAGCTGCCCTCCCTCAGCGGGTGAGGGACCCCTCCCCCTGCTCAGCCACTTTCCCAGGCACCTGACTGGAGATGGTAACAGGCAGGCTCTTCTATTATTGTGTCTGCCAGCGCTCCAGGACCAACTGGGTTTACAAAAATAAAGTTCCATCATCTGCTGCATTTACGGCATTCCCTAAAACAGGTTATTAAGGGGAAGTGGGGACTAAGGGAAGCAGATGGAGGAGCCCTTGATCTGCATAAGGTGCCATTTCCAAGGCTCAGGAGCCCCTGTGGAGGGAATGGGGTATAGAAACACACACACACACACACACACACACACACACACACACACACACACACAAAACCTCGTTTGGGAAATAGAGGCACACCATCAGCTGCTAAAATAGCATATGTGAGCAGGCTGGGGGTGGGTGGGGGCGGGCACAAAACACAGTCCTCTGCACACCAAATTGCCCCGTGTAGGGAAGTGTCCTGTGCCCACAGGAGCCGGGCACTCCTCCTGTTCACTTTGCGTGTGGTGTTTTCAGCATGGGCAGTTCTCAAAGACCTGGCTTTTCCTCTGTCTGGCAGCAGCCACTGGGATAAGGGAAGAAGACGCAGTGGACTGTCATTGGTCCTGGGTGCAGACAGGGAACCCGAAGGAGGCTCTGAGCCCCAGTGCTAGGTGCCATGTGGCCAGGAGAGGAAGAAGAGAGGCTGTATTCACCAGTCTAGGAATGACCTCTGCCAACCACGGGCTCCTTCTGTGTCCTCTGCCTCCATGTCTCCAGCTGGCTTACAGCAGGAAGGCGCGCATGGAGTTTTGTCCCCAACCTTTTCTTAAATCTGCTTGTCTCCCAGTGTGGGTGTCAGGTGGGAGGTAAATCCCAGTCACAAGCCATTCCTGGACCATCTGCCACGCCTCTTTAATGTGACATGCCGGGCAGAAGAGTTGAGTGTGGTGTTTAGTCTGGCCACAGGGCTGGCTTATTTGACATTGCTGTGTCTTTCCTTTCCATTTGTTACTTCGGGGTCCCTTCATGTCAGGGGGTTCCTGCTTTACGACTTGACTCTGTAAGTGGGGCTCTGTCCCCTGGGCCTCTGGCTCACTGCCATGCCTTCATTCTTTGCTAGTGACTATCAACAGTGCAGATAGAGTCTTGTGGCATCTCAGTCCTGGGTCCTCCTCTCTTGAGAGGGAAGTTGTATGCTCACAGCCATGGTCTGATTTTGTAAACAGAGCTGGCTTCTACCCCAGTTGAGCCATGGGAGTGCTATCCACTGCCGGGACCTCTAGTGTGGCTGGATGTCCACCTGAGTCGTGATCCCTTCACAGGGTCTGCTTGCTGCCAGGAAGGGGCTGCGTGGATGAGCTCTGCTCTTCAGCCCCATCGCTTCTACGTTGGCTTCCAAAACTAGTTATGTGTCCTGAATAGACCGTGAGTAGGAGCGATGGCTGGCACCTCTGTCCAGTTGGGCTGTGTCTGAAGGACACCAGGGCCACTGGAAACCTCGAGATGGTGGCATCTACTCTTGGCAGCAACCTGGGACCCTAAGTCCCTGCATGGAGGTGGTCTGTGACCCATGGCACCAGTGAGAGGTGTTTGTCCCGTGGCTCCCAGCACATTGCCTGGGATGTCCTTTAGGCTGTAGGTCAGTAACTTCCTTCTTGGGTGGGATCCCATAGTTCAGGAGGGGGAGGCAGGAGGACAGGAATTCCAAGGTCATCTCTGACTATATAGAAAAATGGAGAGACTGTCTTAAACAAACATGAACATCAAAAATGAACATTGTAGTTATTTTATCATCAATACTTGGTGTTGACCTTGAGCGCTAACTAGGCTTGGGCCCATCCAGGATGCTGGGTAATCACAGTAGCTTGCTTTACTTCTTGGGTAAATTAGCATTCCCCCTATGCTTGCTTTTTAAGTGGGGGTGTTTGCTCTGGATACAGTGCCCCATGCGCAATGTCACATGCTTATTCTAGACTCAGGGCTGTTGAGAGATGCAGCCCCCCCACCTTCCTTCATGGTCTGCACCTTGTAGGGGAGGGGAAGCTCCAACCGCTCGTGGTTGACACCCTAGGGAACAGTCCATCTCAGAAAGTCATCCAGCAGTGAGATCCCAGGGATGGCCAAATGCTGGAGCCAGAGCCCAAATGTGTCATTTTTCTCCTTAAAAGACCAAGAGGAAGTGGACTTCACTGATTCCATTAAGGGCTCTTGAAGCCATTTGCCTGTGTTAAGGCCCAGGTGGAGTGTAGAAAAAGAACCAGGAGGGTTGTCACCTGCCGTGGGTTAACCTGCTCAGATACTATCTCCGGACCACCCCAGCCATCAGAGTCATTTCTGTCTAACCATCACCGCTGCTTCATTAGCTCAGAACTGACTGAACTCCTGGGTTTCTCTCGCTGGTGAAAGCCTGGAAGGTTCTAGGTCTATATAGAATGGAGACCTCCACTTTATCTTCAGGATATATGTGTGAATGTGTATGAGCTGTGTGGGTGCTGTGTGCCTACCACAGCACACGTGGAGATCTGAGGACGACCTCGGGTGTTTACCCTCTCCTCCTTTGCTTGCGACAGGGTCTCTCTTGTTTTGCTCTTGCTGCTTCCTGGGTGCCAGTCTAGCTGGCCTGCAAGTGTCTGGATTTCATGGCTCCATCTACCATTGCTGTAGGCGTGTTGGGAATCACAGACGATCACACTACTTTGTGTTTGGTTTCATGTGGGTCCTGGGGAATTGAACTCAGGCTGACAGGCTTTCAAGCAAGCACCAATAACCACTGAGCATTCTCCCTACCCTAACTCCCGGCTTTGACAATGGAGAAACCGAGACCCAGAGGGAAGCAGCATGGTCATCGGAGTGGGACTTGAATACAAGCTTTGAGGAAGATGTCTTCTCTGAGTGAGGACTGGAGACCTCTCCGCCCTGCAAAGTGGGCTCGGTTGGCGGTGTTGAGGCCTCAAGGGATCATGGGAGTAATTCTGGGGAGGTCACTGAGGACGCTGGGCTTTTTGGACACTATCTCAAGTGAGGACCCTTCAGGACAGGCGAGCTGGCTTGGGAGGTTTGACAGTCACTAGCCTTTTGTCTCTCCAGTTGTGTTACTTGCTTGGCTCAGCAATTTGTCCCTGATGGTGTGACTGACTCCCGAGGGTCGGTGGCACCCTTGTCCTTACTGCATGCCTGGCATTTGGGCATGGGCTCAGAGCCCTATTACTGAACCAAAGCAATCACATCTCTATGGTTGGCTCTCAGGAGCATACCCGGCTGTGACGTCCTGCTTTCCTGAGCTGAGGGGTGGCAGTACGCAGGCTCAGAGAGCTTTGAGTAGGTACCCTCGTCCCGTCCCTAAGTCTACTGTAGTGCCACCACAGGTGGGGAGAAGTGAGCTTGGCCTCAAGCAACTCTGAGTTTAATTTCGTGATGGGCCCACAGAAGCTGCCATTGTGTCCATTTGGGCCTGTACCCACCGTGGGTTACTTTGAGTGGGGAGTAAGTCTGTGAGCTTGGCGGGGACACTGTGGGCTTGGGGTAGGAGCTGTGCCCAGAAAAGCAGGCAGAGAGAGCAGGCTCCTCCCTGAGTGTGCAGACTCAGAAAGCAGGGCAAAGCGGGGCATGTGAGGTTCCACACTGAAGAAGTATCCCCAGTCACCTGAATGCCTGTCCGGGTCTCTCTTCTTCCCCGGTGGCCTGTGCTGACCTCTAACCTCCCCAGTGTGGCCAAGGTCGATTGTCTGGGTCAGGGCAGCCCCTGAACCCATGAACCCCATCCTCCCTAGCATGACTGGGTTGGCCTCTGGTGATGGGCACAATACCAAGGTAGCTTCCTCTCTCTCTCTCTCTCTCTCTCTCTCTCTCTCTCTCTCTCTCTCATTTCCTTGGGTGAGTGCATAGGTAGTCATTTCACTGTAAAGGGGATGTTAATTCACACAGTAAAAAGATTCTATACAGGGCTGGAGAGATGGCTCAGCGGTTAAGGCACTCGCCTCCAGTGCCTAAGGCCCCAGGTTCAATTTCCCAGGACCCACATAAGCCAGACCTACAAGGTATGGCCCTGGTGCTCTCTCTCTCTCTCTCTCTCTTTCTCTCTCTCTCTCTCTCCTTGAAAATGAATAAATAAAATATTAAAAAAAGATTCAGTACATAGGATGTTTTCTTTCATGGGTGTTGGGTTTAGTAGGTGTGGTATGTACAAGTGTGAATACAGATGTGTGCACCCTGGCTGCATACTTTTGGAGGTCAGAGGAGAATGTCTGGTGTCCACTATTGCTCATTGGTACTGTTTCCTTGAGACAGAGTCTCTCACTGAACCAGGAGCTGCTGCTTTCTGCTCAGGTTGAACTGGCTGACCAAGGAGCCTCAATGAGTCTCCTGTCTACTCCCCACAGGAATTGGGTTCGAGTCATGCACAACCATTTACATGGGTTCCGGGGAATCGAACTCAGGGCGAATTCAGGTCTTCATGCTTGTCTAACAAGTGACCTTCTCTGATGAGGCATCCTCCCAGAACCATATATAGAACTTTTAATAACCTAAATTAATTTATGACCTGAATGAATTTTGCTAATTGATATTAGCAAAACAGCACACAGCCTCAGGAACCAAGAACTATGTATGAAGCCGTTCCTCGAGCAAGGGGCTTGCAGTGCACAGAGGATTGCAGAGTGGACCAACGTCCCCAATCCCACAATCCCAAATCAGGATTGTAGAGCCAGAGTGCTGCTGAAGATGACCACTGCTTGGGCACAGATGCTTATATGGGGGGGGGGGACAGCACAGTAAACAGGGACCACCAGGTCCCATGAGTTGGGATGTAGCAGAAACTGATCTACACACGGACACATCTCTACAGATGGCAAGTGCCAACACTGGACTCTTTTTTTTTTAAAATATTTTATTTATTCATTTTCAAGCAGAGAGAGAGAGAGAGAGAGAGAGAGAGAGAGAGAGAGAGAGAGCGCACCAGGGCCACCACCTTGTGGGTCTGGCCTATGTGGGTCTTGGGGAATTGAACCCAGGGCCTTAGGCACTGCAGGCAAGTGCCTTAACCACTGAGCCATTTCTCCAGCCCAACACTGGACTCTTGAACCATCGAATGAAGACCCACGTGCTCTGAAACAATGCAGAGGTCAGAGGATCACCTTGGGGTTTGGTCCTCACCTTCCTCCTTGTTTGAAACAGGGTATCTCTTACTTTTTGCTGCTGAGAACACCAGACTAGCTGCTGGCCTGTGATCTTTGGGATTCTCCTGACTCCCAGGCACACTGGAATCAGAGATGTGTGCCCTACTTATGTCTGACTTTGTGTGGTTTCTGGGTGTCGGAACTCCAGGTGTGAGATTTGTTCAGCCTTTAACCCTCCCTGGTCATAGACTTAATGGGATACCATTTACGTTAACTCATATAATTCACTCATGTAACAGTACATAATTCATGGAGTTGTACAACCACCACCGAAGGTCGATTTTAGAACATTTCATTACTCAAGAGACCCTGGATCCTTAGCTGTCACTGATGGACCCTCTCTGTCCCCAGCCTCTGGCAACCACAGGTCTGCTTCGGACACCATGATTGGTCCATCCTGGCCCATTCATGTCCATGGGCTCCTGATGTGGGTTCTTGTGAATAGCATCTGCCTCCACAACAGGTCACATTTTTAGTTTGTTTGTTGCCATTAACATCCAACATGTCACCAAGAATTTTTAGGAGAAAATTATTGAGTTCACACCATTGTGGAAGAGTAGATCTGACTTAGTTAAGAAAGGAGAAGGAAGGGGGGCTGAGGAGAAGGAAGGGGATGGAAGGAAGGAGGGCCACTCAGGTGAGTTTTTCTCCCTGGAGCTTGGGGAGTCAGGGAAGGAAGAAACTTGGCCTTTTGCCACTATGTTCTAGAGCCATGCCCCCATCTCCCCAAGCCAGCGATGTGGGAGAGCACGGCTGGCAGGAGGGTGGACCGTGGTTATGGTAAGTTACAAGCAAGCCAGCTAATCACCCGGCCCTTCCTTCCTAGAGCCCCGGGAAGCCCGCATCTGCCTGGTGAGGCTGCCCTCAGCTGCTCTCCTCCAAGCCAGCAAGGGTGGTCGGTGACTAGGGGCCCTTGGGGGTTTCTGTGGGGTGCAGTTGGATGGCCCTGCTTCTTTGTTTCTATTTTCTCTTCCTGCTTTTGTCCCCTCTCCCCTTGCAAGAGCAGGAAGTGGGCTTAGAGACACCCCCTCCCCTGCTCTAGCTCTATTTTGCCGTCTTTTCATCAGGCTTCCTCCTGACCATAAGTGACACTGGAGCGTTGGTCAGTTTCAGAGCTGACCAACGCTCCAATGGGGGGCTTCACGGCTGCTCAGGACCAGATCAGGAGATCAGGGATTGAAAATCCTCAAGTCCCTGTTAACTCTTCTGTTAGGAGCACCCTGGGCCCCAGAGAGCCCCTTTGTACCCATCGTCCTGGGTACAAACCTTGGAAAAAATTATGCTCATATTTAAAAAAATATTTTATTTGTAAGCAGAGAGATACAGATAGAAAGAGACAGAGACAGAGAGAGTGTGGGCACACCAGGGCCTCCAGCCACTGCAAATGAATTCCAGATGCATGCACCACTTTGTGCATCTGGCTTATGTGGGTCCTGGGGAATTGAACCTGGGTCCTTAGGCACTGGAGGCAAGTGCCTTAACTGCTGAGCCATCACTCCAGCCCAAAGCCTTTATTATTTTTTATCACTTTTTCCATTCACAGCTGCCAGTTATAGAAAAAGTAGAAGTGAATCTGAGTAGATAGCTCACAGCAGACACCGGGACCTGCGTTTGGAGCTGGGTGGTGGCATGTGCCCGGAATCCCAGTGCCAGGGAGGTGGAGACAGAGAACCCCTGGGGCTCACAGGCTAGCTAGACTAGTAGAATTGGTGAGCTCTAGACCAGAGAGATCATGCCTCAAAAAGAAAAAATACCACGCTGGACAGCAACTGAGGAGGGTTTTGACATTGAGCAAATCCCCAACATTGGCAAAAAGAAATCACCCATCCTGGCATGTCATTCCCCAAGCACACATTGAGCATCACTGTGTGCCCGGTGTTCTTCCAGGAGAGGAGGTTCAGCGAAGACTGAATTGGGTGATGTCCCTGTCCTGGACTCT
>PVHP010032820.1:0-19990 GCA_004024765.1 Zapus hudsonius | reverse complement strand
TATCACTTGAGGGAGCATGACATATGCAAGGAAGTGTGTTTTAGATTTATTTAGAATCACACTTTTAGTATCTGAGGAATTATGTGAATATATTTTGGAATATATTTGTGGGATATTACATGTTTAAGAATTTTTTTCATTGAGTTTTTACCTAGTTAAACTTTGATGGCAAAGAGACATTGTGAAATTGAGTAAACAATTGCACCACATTACATCTGACCATGTATCAATCAGCAGTGATGAACAAACATGCAATCAATACAGGTACACCCCCAAGAGTTCTAAGAAAAGAGTCATTTTTCTATGGTTGTGCCTGTATTGAAAAATAATGGGTCTTTAGAAATGGCTCATTAGTTAAGGCATTTCCTATGTAAGCATGAGCGTGTGGGTCCATCTGAGTTGGAATTCACAGGACCCACATTAACAGGTAGGTGTGGCCACACACATGCCTATAAACCCAGTACAGTAGGGGAGCAGGGACTCAGGTTTCATCAGAGCTCATGAAAAAACAAGCTCTGGGATCAGTATGAGACTCCAGATAAAACTAAAAACGAGTAGAAGAGAAATGGACCAGGAAACTTGACTGACGTTTGGCTCAGGGCAATGCAGGCGAGGTCTCCTTCCAGTAGGCCAGTGCACGGGGGTGTTGCAAGGGTGCACACATGACAGGTGCATGTGTGGAGCATTCAGATTACACACAAACACACAGATGCACAATCAAAAGAAAAAAGAAAGAAAATACTGGTTTAGTTAAAAGTAGCATTAGAGGAAACTTTTATGTTAAATTAATGAGTTAACAATATACCATTAAATTATACCCACAAAAAATAAGCTCTAGTCAGCAGCTCTTTACATGCATTGTAGTGTGTATGTCAGTGTGTGTGTGTGTGTGTGTGTGTGTGTGTGTGTGTGTGTGTGTGTGTGCACATGCCTTTGTGTGGTGTATTTCTGTCCCTCTTTGTCTCAGGTCTAATAGACCTTAAAATGTTTGACAAAATTAAGTACTAGTAAAAAGTCCAAAATATCTTTGAAACTTATATACATATACATATATCATTACTTGCAAAATTCAAGGAAACATAACTTTCTAGCTCCCTACATTAATGATTCATAATAATAGGCATGAAGAGAGGTGGATTTCATGAGGATAATAAGGCCATGGAAAATACATTAAGTTCACTATGTGTAAAAGGTCAAGATTAGAAATTTAGAAATATTGACTAAGCTTAACAGAGAAAATGGAATGTTAAAAACAATTGCAGGAAAGCTGACAACCTTGGACGAAGGAAAGCTGTGCTTTTTGGAGGGACATGAGAATTTAATAGGCAATATTATTTCCCAATGTTTTTATTGCCCACATAGTAAAAATAAGATATTTTTGATCCAGAGTGGTACAAAGAATTTATTCAAACTACATTATAAAAATGTATTAATATGATACCTGATGTGATTTAACCAACATATTATGTTCAATAAATGAATAAAAATAATCTTACTCTTTTACCACCGGCTCATATTTGGATACTTCTTTTGATATACAACATATTAATCTTCTTTGCCTCAAAGACAATTAGAAGAATAAAGAAAAAAGTCTCAACAACTTGAGAACATGATCCATGCTTTTAGTACCAAGCATTGGTAGATGAAATAAAGAAAACATCCCACTATTCATGTAGCTACATTGTGAGAACTTTGTTATTGTATGAGTGGTGTGGTATGTAGTGTGCTTGGTGCATGAAAGTGTACGCGTCCACTGTGCATCCCAAGTGCTGGCCTGCAGTGCTCCTGTCCCTTGGGCTTGCCTGAGGACTCTGAAGAAGCACACAGGACGTCCCCTTCTATCACCTCACTACCTGTTTCGTTCCTTGCCACTAAGTCTTTTCCTGATTCTCTGCTTGTCATTTGCAAGCCCCAAAACTTCTCAGTTCACCACTCCCCACAGGAATAGTGTTACAAACATAGATGACCATGCACAGATGTGAGATTCAAACTCGGGGTTTCTGCCCCCCTCAGACTCTCATGCTTGCACAGGAAGGACACAACTGCTTAGCCACCTCCCCAGCCCAAATTGTGAAAAGTTTGAACAACTTGTTCTAAAGCTACAGAATATCGTCAGGGGCAGGATAACACTCTAAAATGAAATAAAATGCACTATTTTCCAGTCACATTTCCGCATTTAAAATTTTAAAGTACAGAGCGAATTTATGCATTTTTAAAAAAGCGTATCCTCACATTCTGCTTCTAAAGAAGACTGTAAGTGAGGTGTTTGTCTTTCACAGCTTGGGCTGACCTTATTCTTTCCATTTGTGGGAGTTTGGGCATAAATATTTCATAATACCAAAGTGTAAAATATTTAAACTGCTTCATTTCACACCACTGTGTGTGAAATATGTGTGTGTTTATATGGACATATTTTTAAATGACTTTTTTTCCCCAGAAATACACTGCAACTCTTTGCTAGAGTGTTTGCTTGTTATATATAGAAATACTGCTTTCAGGGGGAAACTGACAATTAGAACGAGAGAAGCCTGGCTGTGGCTGGTCAGAGACCTCCCTTCTCCTAGAGCTTGTCACTGTCCACAACCAGTGTGAAGCTGATGGTGACACTTCTACAGGAGCAAGGAGGATATGTCAGGATGGCTTCTGGCTTGTGTTGCACTGGGAACCAAAACATCACATTCCTTTGTGCCTTAGTCTTAAGGAGTAAACAAAGCTCAAGTATCTGGCCTAGAGATACTGATGGCCTATTCTTTGGAAATGAAGTGCTCAGAAAGCCTTCCTACACAGCAAAGAGGCCAATCTACCACAGGGCTATGATTGGGCTCTAAAAGGAAGGTTTATAGAGCAAGGAATCATTGAAAAGCAGAATTGGAAAGAATTTTTTTTTCTTTTTGACTGAAAATCCATGGAATACTCCAGAACATGGGGAATATGCTGATGAAATAAGACTGATGTATTTTGATGTTCCATGCTTGTACCTTGCTATGCAGCCTGTTTTTGAGTTATCTGTACCCTGGACCTCAACCTGGAGGACAAAGGATACTGACTGGCAAGGGAATAGAAAGTGTGGGCAAGGTCACTCATGCAACTGTTGTGGTTGGTGGGCATAAATTGACAGCTGTGCTAAACATATTCTAATTGCTGGAAAAGAAAAATGAATTTGGTCTCCCCTACTGAGAGACAGAGAAGTAAGAATCCCTACAAAACAATCCTAGAAACTCTCAAGGCAGTAAGGAATATTATAATTATGTCAACACAGACTTAATGACATTCAACAATTAAAACACAGATGGCTTAAAGTACATTATGAATAGGCAGGGATGAACATTGTTTTGAGGGAATTTTCCATTAATGTTAATTATGAGAAATTCTAAGGACCTGCAATGTAATTTTTCCTAGGTTTCGCTAGCCTAAATTTTACATAGTCAGAGAAGTTTCACATGAAATAATTCAGTACTGTAAAACTGATATCTGACACCATGAATCAAAGGGTATTTTCCTTTTCAAATATGATAGCATGTTTAGAGATTTTGGATGGTGTTTGCAAAGGTATTTGACTTGCAAAGTGATTTGAAATGAACTATAGTTGACAGAATAAAACTGAATGAGAAACTGGGTGGAAGATTCACCAGGGATTTATTGATCATTACACAGCAGTAGTGTGCAGGCCTGGCTATTGTCAGTACAGGCTACCATGACTGACTTCTATTACATGTAGCACACCCATGATCACAAAGGAACTGGAATCTTCGTTGTTGTCACTGGCCAGTGTTTGGAGCCTTTAAATCAACTTCATCATTCCTGGGCTTAGGGAGGAGGAAAGGATATAATTCTTCTGACTGTTCTGTAGGGATGGCTGGTCTGAGGATTTGAATATGACATGAAATAGTAAAATTACCCAATATGAGCAGACATATTTTAATATTTCTTTAATTTTTTATTAATAGGCAGATGTAGAAAATATCCAAAGTGATTTTTGTCTCCAGATTGAATACTGGAATCTATTTAAAACAAAAAGAAATGGATTTCAGTTCATTTTGTGTTCTAGTATTTTGTGCATTATCGACTTACTCAAGAATTGATGGGGATTGTGGCATGTAGGTCTCTCTGCAATGCTTGAATTGTATAAGTCTAAATATACTGTATAAGGAGAGAAAAGAACCCTAAATACTTAAGGCAAAATGTGACCTAGTAAAGGACAAATGAAAGAACACACTCATAAAGTATGATTCCAGCTGACACCACACAGTCATATCAAGTGGTGGCTTGGTTTCTTCAGCTGCCCTGCCTTTGAAGGGCTTTTAGTACTGGAGGCTCACAGGATGGGCTTCCACACCAAGAGAATTCATTTGCAAAGCCAGGAAATCCAGAGGCTCCAACATTCAAAGATGGAGTCACCTTGTTCTAGCAGCTCAAGGAAGATCTTTATTGCTGGTGAACAGAGAGAGCTCTTGAACTTCAGATGAGACTCATAGGTTGTCGGATTCAGCCATACCGCTTGGATGAATCTTCAAACCAGGCACAAATTTGGGGGAGGAAAGTATTTATTAAAACTACAGATTAAAGGGAAGTTCTGTAACAGCGAAAGAGGCTGGCCCTGTTTCACAGGTCCGAGAAGAGAGAGAAACCCATCACCAACAACACACACAGAAAAGCAAACAGGCAAAAGAGCCAAGGAGAGATTTTCTTCTCCTTTATATAGGCTTAGGTTGGGGTCTTGAAACCCTATCCCAGACTAGATGGCTTTCTGAGTCTCTGGAATTTCCTTCCTAGACTGCCCACACAGGAAAGGATGTTTACTTCTAGCTTCTTTACATCCTGCCCCTTGCTGAGAGGCTGCCTTCCTGGAAACATCCTCAGAGACCAACCCAAGATAATTTAAAAGATCCAAGTTGACAACAAAACCTCACCATCACATAGGTCTTCACTGTTCTGTGGCTCTTTGAGGGATTTTAGTGCTGGGAGTCTTTGCTCCTGCCTTTGGTTTGGCACAGCGTATCCACTTCTGTAGTCTCAGCATCCCCAACTCTTTCCTGTAAAGCACAGGTTTTATTCTGGGTTCCTAAGGGAGACACTTTTCTTCCTCATAACTTAATTGAGGACTGCCATTCTCATATGTGAAGAAGCAGCCATGCGTGGCTGCTGAGGTCAGTGGAGGTCTTGCCCTGGCTAATGTAAAGTTTACATGTGTGGTGGAGGATGGAGAACTTATGACTAGAGCAAGGCCTACTTAAAGCAGAACTTGCTGCCTCAGTAACCGCAGTGGAGTTTGTAATGTTAGTTGTAGTAAAGTGTAGCTTTCTCAAGACCTACATGATTTCACCAAAGCAGCTAAATTGTCATAATAACAATTTCCAAGAAATATATTGTTTGATAATACCTGGAAAAGGCAACCAGATATAGGAGAAGGGTCTCTTCCATGTCATGAGGTCATTTAAGGGACATGCAACTCACTCTAAATAGATTTGCTCAAAAAGTAAACATTGAAGGTGTGTCATCTCCATTGGGAGGTTTGGGGCTTCTGATCAGTTTCCAAGTCATGTTGACTTTATTGAAGATCTCTTTTCTTGCTGTTATTCATGGAAGCAGAATCAACTATCACCATGGCCATTACTCATCATGAAAAGAACAGGGGTTTTAAACTAGCTTCTAGAAACTTCTATATGAAAATGGAGCCTATCAAACCCATGCATAACTGACTGTTTAAATGAGAGCTATTCTAGGACAAAATTTTATATCTTGTTCATTTGATATTAATGGAAAACCATTTGTACTCATATGGTCCTCAGGATAGAGAATTTTTTTCTAGGCATTTAATATGTATATAGACAATTCATATAGGTCTCTGCATTGGATACTTCTTCACAGCAAGACTGGAGGGTGAGCACACAGCCAACAGGGACAAGAATAATTCCATAACATTTAATTATTTGAATACTAGTCTCATTTGGAACATTCTTATCCATTCATGGCTGCCTGCTTTACATACTCTGTAGAGTAATAACCAGTCTCTCTTATGATAGATTAGGCAAAATTCATTGCTGCAAAAGACCCCAATCCACTCCTGTTCTGCAGAGTTCTCACACTGCTGCTGAGTGGCCCAGCCTACCTCTGTGGCCCCTTTCCATTGTCTCTGACAGGTCTTTCCATGAAGAAGTTCCTTTCTCATGAATTGCCTTGCATATCTTGATCTGAGACAGTTTTGTTTTGTATTAATTTCTTGATTTGCTTCAAAATAATCAAAACACAAGCTCATCACAGGGCTCTTCTACTCCATCCTGACATTTATGAGTCTCTTGAATGCTTTAGCTACTGATAGCATTTCTGGTGTTCTCCCAAATCCTCAGTCTCTTGCTTCATCTATGGAAGACTTTGTGAAATTTGGTAAACAAAGAGAGCAACCTTGTTTTAGGGGATCTTTAAACTTTTATACTAACTTATACCTGGTGTTTATGAATTTTCAAAAATATAGCTCTTTTTATCTCACTTGACTCTTATGTGACCAACCTTTCATTTCATGAACCAACAGGATGAAAAAATCTGATGAAGCATCTCTATTTGGAGTAGTATAAAATATTTTCCTTGAATTACCATTCATCACATTGTTGTGTTTCCTGAACTCGACAGGTTAATGAAATATTTCATAGAGCATCCAAGTTGTTTCTATTGCTAGGGTTTCTTTTTTAAATTAGTGATTTTTAAGGCTTTATACTTGCAAAGCAAATGTAGAAAATAATATGAGACTTTTAAATTTCATTCAATAAGTGAAATGAAATTTTGCTTCTATTGCTTGTGTGATGAATGTCCTTGTGCTCAAAGGTCAATGCTGAACCACTTAATAGTGGTATGAATTTTGATTCAGAAGTCATCCTACAAATTTATTATATTCAAATGTAATTGACATTATTTTAAGGAAGAGTGTGTGAATGCTTGGTTAATAAAGTACTTTAAAAGTAATCATGAGTAACGATTTATACCAGAGAATAATTATAAAAGCAAACTTACATGATAGAAACTCAAGGCATGGTTGAGGAAACGTAGGCTTAAATATGTTATATAATTTTTTCCATTGTCAACATTAGTGATAATTGATGTAAGTTTGACTTTAAATTAGGGCTTTCCATCTCTAAGGTCTGGATTTTTATTACTATTTTATCTGGCCTCAAATCATGCATGTGGAAATTATATCATAATGTAATGGCATACTAAAATCTACATTAGAAGCATAATTGGCTTTCAACTTAATGAAATAAAATGAGAAAAATCAATAATTGACCATTTTCACTACTGGCATATACATTGTAGCCCAATTTATAGATTGGCATGAGTTTTTATTTATATTTATTTTAATTTAATATGGCTTTCCACAAATATGCAAACCTTTCAGTTTAGCATGTATTTTCAAAAATAATAGCTTAAGTATTGCACTAACATGTAGTAGAGAAATTATTCTTGAAGATAAAGGCATGTTAAACATCTGGGTTTTCACTACATATTTGTCACTGCACCCTTGCAAAGCATTGGCACTAGAGGTGATCTATGCAGAGTTGGAAGTGTTAATGTGTCACCAAGAAACAGGAGTCTGCTTGAAAATCAGGCAATTATTTCTGTCGTGTGACCTTGATAGAAAAGTCAGCATTTCCAATCAGACTGACTATAAAGTGAAGCAGATTTTACAGTTTCACAGGGAAAGTAGAAAACTTGACCTCAGGGAAAAGGAAATAATTTTTGGAAATGTTGACATTTAATATGAAAGAAAATTCATCATTGATTCAATTTTACATGATTATTATTCTTTTTCTTTCTGTTTTATTGATATCTTTATTATCCAAAATTAAATACATTGTATAAGCAATAATGTGTTGGAATCCCCATTTCCCTCCTCCCCATCTCCAGTCTACTGGGTATCCTCCTTAGTGGGCATACTGGATCAATCTATGGGGTAGGGATTATGGATAGCACAGGAGGCAGCCAGGTTCCCCCTCACCCCTTTTGTGTGTTGTTGCTGAGGCGGGGTGGTGATGTCTCTGGATATTCTCCCCCACCATGGCTCGTATACTTTTTCTGCCCCCTCTTCTAACCAGTTCCCTGAGTCATGGTGGCTGAGTTTTAAGTCTGCTTTATTGTTGAGGTCTTAAGTGCCTCTATACTTCTGCTTTGGGTTGTGTTGGAAATCATTGGTGTCTGTCATGCTGGTTTATCCTGGGTTGACTGATTAGCTGTGGTTATAGGTCTGTTGTTTATCCCATAACTCTCTGAGACATTTCATTTGAAGCCTACATGATAGGCCAGGGGTGGTTCATCTCTTGCCAGGATGTCCACCATCATCCAGTGGCTAGTTTGTGGAGTTGGAATGATCACGACTCTCTTACTACCTTCTGAAAAATACAAACAGAAACTCCATTGGAGAGTGAGATCAGTATAGGTTAAATGAGATACACATTTCTAATTTGTCAGGATTCTATTGAGTGGGGCTGGAGAGATGACTCAGCAGTTAAGGCACTTGCCTCCAGTCCTAAGGCCCCTGGTTCAATTCCCCAGTACCCATATAGGTCAGACCCATAAGGTGGTGGCCCTGGTGCTCTTTCTTTCTTTCTCTCTCTCTCTCTATCTCTCTCTCTCTCTGCTTGAAAATGAATAAATAAAATATTAAAAAAAGATTCTATTGAGTGTAGTTTCTCTGTAAGTTCCTGGTAGTGGGAATTTCCCCTAGGAGCCCAGGTTTTTGGTCCCCATAGGTTTTTGCACTGAGTCCCAATTCCAGTTAAGGGTTTCTTGTCACTGAATGGATTTCTTGGCCAATTAAAAAACTGTTGACTGCCGCCCCCTCCCCTCCCCAGGTTTTTGTGCCTTCTATTGCACAAGTGATCACTTCTTTGCTCACTGATCTCTCTGATAAGGAGTGTATTCAGACTTCTCATGGAAACAGTCTGCATTTTATATCAGTGATTCGTCCCTGCTTTCTCCAAATATCATTGACAAGTTTCCCCTGGCAGCTCATGCAACACCTTCCAGCACTGCACTTGCCACCATCTGGGGGCTGGTTACCATCTGGATCTTGCAGGGTCTCTCAGTGTAGTTCCATGACTTTCTGTGGTTTCTTCAGCAATAGGATCTTACCTTTGGCCTGGAGTGGATATTCAAGTGCTTTGACAAAATCCAGTCTTGTTTTGGGGACCTTGTGGGTCTCTTAGATCAACAGCTCAGTGTGGGAAGGATCCAGTGACGGGGACAGGTCTGATCAATTTTTAGAATCATTATTTTTCTAGCATTTGAATAATGATAGATTTAATCATGTGGTAGGTTTTCCATAGATAAATGACAATGACAATGGATGGTGTCTTACAATTTGGTCATATTTATCTATAAAGTTATTAGAATAATTGTTATATTTATATGAATATATTAATTTTAATTACATTTTAATAAAAAGGTATTCATACAAATACATATTATATATATATATATATAGAGAGAGAGAGAGAGAGATGGAGAGAGAGAGAGAGATCAGAACCTATGTAAACATCTCATTCATTGTTGTACCTAAAAGAAACTTAAAATGCCACAAAAATTCTGCATGGAATTTTGAAGGCATGGATGCCTGAGGTTTGCTTCCTTCTATTTAAATGTATTTGTTAGTATATAAAGATTTAGGTTTCATCATGCTGTTTATAAGTAATTACTTTTGTTCCCTCCCTATTTTCACATTTTCCCTTACTGATCAGGACCTCATATTCAATTTAGTCTCCTCTCTGCTATCATAATACAGATTTCCTTTGGTATTTTCCCCATTTCTCATCCCCTCTTGTTCCCCTTGCTTGGTCTCCAATCTAGAGTCATTGTACATACCATTCTCATAGTCCCTTATTTACAGATTTACAAATATTAAAAGTTAGGTCCATGTGTTAAAGACAACATGTAATATTTTCTTTCTGTGGTTGGGTTACCTCACTATTCTTCTTTTTCTAGTTACTCCATTTTTCTGCAATTTCATAACTTTTCCTTTACAACTGAATGAAACTCCATTGTCTATGTGTACTACATTCTTATTATTTAGCCATCAGCTGATGGACTTTTAGTTTGATTCCATTTCCTTGCTATTGCCAGTAGAGTAGCAAGGAATGAATGTAGGTAAAAGTGTCTCTATAGAAAGAGGTCGAGTCCTTTGAGTATATGTCTAGAAATGGTATTGCAGGTTCATATGGTTGTTCAGATTTTAGCTTTTAGATAAACCTTAATATTGATTTTCATTTTGACTGTGCCAGTTTACACTCGTACCAACAACGTATAAAAATTGCTCATTCCCTACAACCTTATGAGTATTTGTTGTCATTATTTTCTTGACAGTATCCATTTTGATTAATTAGAGACACCAAAACAGAACCTTCTTGCCTAACTTTTCTTCAGGGTCTTTGCAATGGTGCATTGCTGTGGAAACTGAGCAAGCAGTATTGGTAGAGGATGATTCACGAGAGTTACATTGAAGTCTAACTTCTGACTCTTCACTTCCTACTTAGCTTGGCACATAGAAAATCAGACATTGAACACACCCACAAGTAAGGAAAGAGAAGGTGCTCAGAGAGCTGGTAAATCCCCAGAGGTTTGGAAATTAATTTTTTCTTGCAATTAGGGCCACGTGTCAAGGGGTATGTACCGGAACACATCGTCCTAACAGAATATGAGGGCTTGTATAGAGAAGTTCACAACACAATGCTCAAGTCCTTATGCTGCAAAAACTGTATAGACATTGAGTAGCCCCCAACGTTGCTCCAAGTCAAGGGATCATCTGCTGAAAATAAAACTGAATGTTGTCAGGGTGTATTTTGTAGTATTTACCTGACACAGTCTGAATTTACCAAATGATACCTTTAAACTCACAATACACTTCAGACATCCAGTTTGAAAGTGAAAATATTTTCTCAAATATACAGAAGGGTATACGCTTATATTAAAGTTGTGATTTGTTGTATTGTGAAAAATATGGCATCTTCATTGTTCAAGTATGTAACGCTGAGAAAAATATCACCATTTATGTAATTATTCTCTTTTCAGTCTTCTATTAGGTTAATTTCTATTTCATGTTTGTTGATATTGATAAAACATGCTAATAGATGTAATAGTACTTGTTATTGGCACATTTTTATTGTTTGAATATTCATAACAAAATAATATCCATATTTTTCCATCCTTGTTTCTGAATTATAAATTCCCATTTCTTTTGGATAATTTTAGTTCTCTTCATCTGTGTGCTCACAGGCCATTGCGCTTGAATGTACCTATTAGGAATAGACTTTGGCCAGTGCTTCCAATGGGACAGAGGCTTTCCAAGAATAAGCTGGAGTTTTGTCTCAAGCAAACTCTATAGGAGTACCTATTGTGGATTGTCATGTGATAAACAATGTGTAAAAAGTTTGGTAGGTATTAATTAAAATGTAATGCCAACTAAGCTAGAAACACATTTTTCTTTATTTGTATTAATTTCAAAGTCTTGTGTTTCATTTCAGTCTTCTATCCTGTCAAAATCTTTATAAGGCAGCTCATACCAATAACATGATTTATATTTGTCCAAAGAATCCTAGCTAACTTTAGAAATATGTATCCATTTACTTTATAGGTTTAATGTGCCCAATGAATAAGTGCTCTGCATTCGCCTTGTATTCTAAGGTGGAATTGTTGTCTGAAAGTAGACATGATAATTATATAGTACCATTATTACACTATCATTAGAGATTACTTTAGAATGTAATTAACCAGAAAGATGATGCAGATAATACATGGATCACATTTGCATTCAGTGTATATATACAAAGGAAATAAAAAGTAATAAGTACTTCAAGATAATGAGAGTTTTCCCTGAGTTCTTCAACTGCTTCTCTGGATGATTTAAGTTTGATTTGAATCAGACAATGTTGCTTCAGTAAGAACTTTCAGTATGTAGCATTTCTGATTTTAAAATGAAACAAGAATTTTACATAAATGAAAGCAATATATCCAAATGTTACATCAATCCACAATTTCAGTTGCTTAACAGTAAGACATTGTCTTAGACACACATCACTCTTTACTATTAAAACGATGGGTATATTTTATGATACATTCAATAGATATAAAAGAAGAATACATGGAGGTTTTTTAATTAAATATATCCCATTTTAATTAAAATTGAAATGTTGAGTTGAGTTCCAGAGCAACTGAAATAAGTAATTATTCAGGAGCAAATCTGAATTATGTAAATTGTAAGTATCTGAGAAGACAGCCCCCAAAGTTAGTAAACTTGGTATCTGGGGGAAAAAGGTGAACTCTTACCATGGAACTAAGCATAGATTACTAAGAACAACAATACAGGAAAATGAGGTGACGAGAACCCTAAGTTCCCCTGTTATGTTTTGAGGAAGTGCTACATGTAGTTTTCGTGTGTTTGTGTGTGTGTGTGTGTGTGTGTGTGTGTGTGGTGTATGTATGTGTGTCATGTGTGTGCGTATGCGTATGTGTGTATGTGTGTGCCTGTGCAAATGGAGACATAACCATGGAGCGTGGAGAGCAAAGGGAAATTTTGAGATCATGATCTTTCCTCTCCTTTGAGGCAGGGTCTCTCTTTTTCTCTTTCTTGCTGTTGTTTTCTGCTGGGCTTTCCAAAGCTTCTAAGACAATGGGAAATTCTCCCCTCTCACAGTCAGTATGCTTGGATTATAGAAGTCTGCAATGACTTCTGTCTCATTATTTGGGGCTTGGGGATCAAGCAGGTGTTTAGATTTCAGCAACATGCACTATAATCACTGAGCCATCACACCAGATCATATTTTTAATAGATGCTACTAAATATAACTGGAACAGAGAGGAAGCTGTTACTAGGAAAAGAAAAGAGTAAGTTAAATTCCTCTAATGTCTTTGTAAATAGTCTGATAATTAATCTTGTAATAAATAGATCATTGGTACTTTTTTAGAAAAGTCCTAATTATGCTATATGATGGAAACAGTGTATTCAGTCTTAAATCAATATCTATTACTCAGTGGGGCATGGCTCCTTACAAGTGTCATAAAGGCTAGGCAATATTTATATAAGAAATGGGCATTTGTCTTATCTGTGCTCTCCATTTTGTGAAAAAAAGTTAATTCTCATTTGAAATATCATTTTATTTTACTTGAGGCCAAAGAATGTTATGCAGAGAAAAATGTTCTGTGATGCATATGAACTAGTTTAGATACCTCTTCACTTAATCTGTGCCTCTTGATTCCTTATATCCTTGTTATTATTAACTTGGAACAATGTAAGTTTAATTTGAAAATGTAGCTTGTATTTACATAATTAAAGCAAACTAAAGGATAAGGCTGCCATTCTACTCATGACAGGTAGGATGAATAGGACATCAATTCCCTTTGGTCAATTGAAGAAGAAAAAGGACAATTATTTCACTCCATGGTCTGGGATTAAGGCATGTATTTTCATGACTATCTGTGGGACTGTGGCATTTAGAGACGGTGGACACCTTTAAGAAGTGGGATGTAGCTGAATGTGGTTCTTGGAGGACTGGGTAACTAATTTGGGCTTATTGTGGGCTTCTGAATTTCCTTAAGTGTATAAGCCTCAAACACAGAACTAAAGTTATACACTGGTCAGAATGGACCTTCACAGAACTAAAGTTATACACTGGTCAGAATGGACCTTCACCTAGGCCGCTGTCTTCATTTGATCTCACTCTTCCATAGTCTGAATCTCATATAAAGAGTATGGTTTACAAAGGGCAGGGAGGATTCCCTGTGAAATCTCACATTCCTACTTCCACACCACTTCAGTATCCTATGCTAGAGTGGATTGGAACCTATCCTGAAGACACTCCTAGATCTGTGCTCCAAAATAATGGATCCCATAACTTAGACACACATACTGGGTTCAGGGTCCATGAAAATATAAATCATTGCATGCAGGTTGGGCTGAGTCTTGGCATGTGAGAGATTTGAGAAAGCTATTATCTGTATTTGTCAAAATTAGTTGGTGAGAAAATAACATTTTCATGAAAGGCAAACTTTTTATTCTTGAAAGGTAAACTCCAAAATTGGATATATATATATATATATATATATATATATATATATATATATATATATATATATATGTATGTATGTATAAAATCTTTGTAAGTATTCTTTTCTAAGGCACGGCAAACATTGAAGTGAGTTCCACAGTTTTTTTCTTAAGATATCCGAGAGAAAGTAAATAAGAATTGATAGTTCACTTCTAGCTCAAAGTAATATTGGTTTTTGTGTTGTTTCTTACCTTATGGTATGTTAATGTTTTATAAATCCCTCTTACCTGAACAATATGATGCTAATGCCATACATGGTAATGCATAGGGCCATACAAATTAAAACTCACATGCTGAACCTTTAATTACCAAATGTCATTCACTACATTAAAATTTTTCAAAATTGTTACATTTATGAACATAAACTAAAGAGAAATGCTTGTCAAGATATATTTCTCATAATCTATCAGTTATGCCAGGCATGGTGGTACATGTCTGTAACCCCAGCACTCAAAAGGCTGAAGCATAAAGATCAGAAGTGAATTCAAAGCCAATTGTAGCTTCAGGTCATTGGGTTACATGAGACCCTTTCTCAAAAAAATTTTCTTCTCTAAATTAAAATAAATCTTAAAAAAATTCTACCAGCTATTTCTAATTAAATCCAGAAAGGGAAGTAAACTAAAGAAATTACTATGTAAAGGCATTGTATAAATAAGCCATGGTGGGGAGAATGTCCAGAAACAATGTGCCCCTCAAAATAGCACACAGAATGTGTGGGGGGGAAACTGGCTTACTCTAGAGCAATTCATAATTCATTACTCCATGGACTGATCCAGTATGCCCACCAAGGAGGATCCCCAGTGGATTGGGGATGGGGGGAAAGGAAATGGGGTTACCATTATACGATTTGCTCATTCAATGTATCTAATTAAGGATAATAATGATATTTAAAATTTTTCAGTTATAGCATTTATACTGCATGCTAAAGTAACAAATGCATTTTATTAGTCACAATTAAGGAATTGATTTCTCAATTCCAATCAAAATCCTGCCAGCATTCTTTATTCACTGTGTTAGAAAAACAGTTCCAAAAGTCATCTGGAAACTTAAGTCTTGGGATAGCCAAAAATGTACTCAGCAAAAAGAACACCTCTAGTGTTATCATCGTTCCTGATTTCAAGTTATACTACAACACCGTAGTAATAAAAAAGGGCATGGTACATGTATAAAAGCAGTCATGTCAATCCATGGAACAGAATTGAAATTCCAAGTATGAATTCAAGTAATTACAGCTACCTGATCTTTGACAAAAGGACCCAAAGCTCTCAATGGATCCCAGAGAGCATCTTCAGCAAATGGTGCTGAAGAAACCGAATAGCCATGTGTAGAGATTGAATTTGGACTCCATCCTGTCACCTCTTCACCTTGCACTAAAATAAACTACAAATGGATCAAAGACCTCAATATTAGAGCTGGAACTCTTAAGTGGTATTGAAAGACTTTCTGAACAAGACCCCAGTAGCCCAGAGTATTTAGGCAAACACTCAACAGCTAGGATCTTATGAAAATAAAAAAGCTACTGTTCAGATAGGCAGCCCATCAATAGAATCAAGAATCTACTGAATGGGAAGAAATCTTCACTAGCTATTCCTCTGACAAAGGTTTAATATCTAGAATCTATAAAGAACTCAAACCCTAAACAATAAAAAATCAAGGACCCCACTTAACATGGGGCACAGAGTTGAACAGAGAGTTCTCAAAGGAAGAAATGCAAATAGCATTAAATACCTACAGAGATGTTCAGCATCTCTATTCATCAGGGTAATGCAAATTAAAGCAACTATGGGATTCCATCTCACTCCAGTCAGAATGGCAGCCATCAAAAACTCAAATGATAACACATGCTGGTGGATTGTGGGTAAAGAGGAACTCTTATCACTGCTGGTGGGGGTGCAAACTTGTACACCCACTAAGACAATCAGTATGGAGACTCCTAAAAATGCTAAAAATAGAACTACCATTAGACACAACTAAACCTCTCTTGAGCATACTACATGCCTACATACTACAGAGACACTTGCTCAATTTTTTTTTTTTGCTGCTCTATTCACATTAGGCAGGAACTGGAAGTATCCAAATACCCATCAACAAATGAATGGTTAATGAAGATGTGGTACATATACATAATAGAATTCTAGATTCTAGTCCATAGTAAGGAAAAATGAAATAATCAAATTTACAGGAAAATGGGGAGACGTAAAAAAAACATGTTACGTGAGGTCACATAGGCTCAGAAATACGAATGCCACATGACCTCTCTCATATATACTTCCTAATCTGCTTCAGTGTCAGTTAATTTTTACACTATGGACATGGTACTAGAATGAAAAAAGAAAATACACAGGGTAGGGAAGAAGAGCTACTTGGACAACAAGTCAATAATCAGGAAAGAAAGAAAGAACAAAGAATGAAAGAAAGAAAGAAAGAAAAAAAGAAAGAAAGAAAGAAAGAAAGAAAGAAAAAAAAAACAATTAATAAAAAGGAAAGAAATATAGATTTGGGAAGGCCTAGGGGCTAGAGGAAGTAGTGGGTGGGATACACAAAACTAATGTCAGTAAGAGTCAGTTCCATAGAAACCTTCTTCTGGATACCACTTTACAAGTCATGACACTCAAGCAGGTGTAGGAAGACCAAATAGAAGAGCTCCATAAGAGATGGAGAAATCATTATCCTAAAACCATGAGCTCAGACTGGTAATACCCAGGGTCAGAATTGGGTTTCCCCTATGGTGAGATGTTGGTAATAGAAATATGATGTACCCAAAATAACACAAGTTAATGCTTAAACACTTGGTTACCTTCAAGAGCTAAAAGATAAGTCTCGATGATGTAGACACCACAGCCTGCAGCCACTGGACATCAAGAGACCATGCTGGATCTGAGAGGGAGTCGAGTTTCCTCCCAGCTTGCCTTCACAGTGCTCTGTGAGAGCGGCTGGAGAATAATGGTTGCCAACAGATTGAATAAGCAGGACATGCTGCCAGTTAAAAAAATCAACCAGAGAAGCAAGAAATATACACTGTGCAATAGTGGCACACAGCCAATGTAGGTACCTAACTGCTCACAGATGGGACCTGAAACCCACTCAGTGGGGCCAGGAGGGAACTCTTATTTGGTTCTGGGAAGCAAGCCAGATTTCTTATCACAGGAAACCAATAAGCTTCAGAGAGAACCTCCCCTGCTCTTTAACTAAGATGAGAGGATAAACACATTCCATATGTCTTTCTAATGGCTTATCCCTTTTATTCAACCTTCTCTCACTTTTGGTTGCAGAATCAGTCCTACCTTACAGATAGAGAACACTCAGGAGAACCAGGACACATGAATACATTAAGGATAGAGAGGCAGCTGTCTGTAAGGAGATGGCTCACCTTCACCTCATTTGCTGGAGCCCAGAAGTCATTAAAGGGGAAGTGGTGAAACAAATACTGCTCTCATGGCTAGCCTGACACCATGAAGCCAGATGCACAAGGTGTTCATGTGTCTGAGTTCATTTGCAATGACTGGAGACCCTGCCACACCCATTCTCCCTGTCTGCCTCTTTCCCTCTTTCTCAAACAGACAAATCAATAAACAGACAAAAAACACTTTAAAACACACTATAGTCAACATTCTCTTTCATTTCTTGGAAAACTGTTTACATTTAAATTTACACTTAAGATTTTTCTTTACTTTTCCTTCTTATAAGGTCCTACTAGATTCATAAGATGAGTATTTACTCACATTTTCATATTTATATAGGAGGAAACTAATATTTTTAAATGAGCTGGACTATGGATTGGTGTATTTGGTGTATTTCTAAATATTGATTAATTTGATTTCACATTTATTGGTCCAGGCAAAATTTTTCTTTCAAATTGAGTCAATTTTGGAAATTCATTTTTTCAGAAAATAATTTTTTTTTAAATATCATTGATGTCTTTTATATTTATGATTATACTAACTCCCATGTGGTTACATTTAGGCCCTTTGAGTTTCTAAATTTGCCCGTCTTCATTTTTCCCTACAAGAATTTTAAATGGTTACATCTATATATTAGACTTTTAAATTGAAATTTACATTTTTACACAGGGACATGCTCATGTGATAATTATGCGACTCAATACATTTTCACAAATGGTATTCCCTTGGAAATACATCCAGGCTAAACAGACCCTTCCCTAGCCTCCAATGAGCCTTCACGCAGTAGCACCCACAACTTCCCCAAATCAACACTGTGTCTGGAATTCACAGAGCATAGGTTTCCTGTGTCACTCACATATGTACATGACTGCCAGGCTCTGCAGATGAGCTGCATCGCTAGCCTTGTGAGTTTCCTCCATATGGCACTGTGTCTTGTTAGATTATATACTCATACTGCTGTGTGCTACTCTATTTGTGAACATAATAGAAGCCATTAATCCACAAAAGAAATAGATCCATTCTTCATCAGCTTTGCCCTGGATGCCAGACTAGGAGTTTTAAAATATCACCGCATTTAACATGCACAAGGGACTTTCGTTTTACTGTGTAGGAAAACACTGATTGCAGCAATATGCTGACTTCCTGAAAGCTCTTCAACACTATCTATCTCTTCAGTTATTTTTCATTTAACCATTCTGATGTTTAGTGCTGTTCCCTTCATTTTTAATTTGTGTTTATGTGAAAATTAATGTATATCTCCTTTTGCTCCTAGACCATTTTTTCATTAAAAATTTCCTTGTAATTGACCAGTTATTTCACCTATCAGTTTTCTCATGCTAAAATATGTATGTTAAAAAGGAGATCTCTGTCAGCTCTCAGGAGGCAGCGGTAGGAGAGTTTGAGGCCAGAGTTCCATGTCAGCCTGGGCTACAGTGAGACCTTAACTCATTGGGGGTGGGGGAATCTTTAAGTTACTTTCAGCCTTAAATGCTTTACAAAATCCACATGAAAAAGTAAAAACAACTTTTTCTTACCTTTGGGTTACCAGTCTAATTACATATAAAATTAATCACCTTGTTAGCACACTCATTTAGCAAAGAACCATTCACAGTTTGCCTAAGCTGATTATTTTCAGTGTTAGAATGTTGAGGCTGACAATTCCATTTATCATTCCATTCAGGAAGAAAGGAAAATATAATAGAAAATACATTTGAAGAGTTATTAGCCTTGTGTTTTTTAAGCTCATACTGAAGTTCAATATCGACAAACTTACAAAATATTTCATTGATATCATTGCATTTATAGACATATAATAGGTAATTTTTGTATGACAATATCAAATTCGATGAATTTTACGGACCTTCTTTATGTAGAGGGTTTAGTTAGCTGATTAATGCCACACATAGAGAAAAAAGTCTGAGTTACTAGGCTTGAGAAAATTTGAAATTGGGATTTGACAATAAAATGAAGGACAAATACAATAGTCATAATGACTCAACATAAGATAACGAAGGGGAAGCAGAGTTGCTGATGTCTATGTGAAAGCCTGGCAGGAGATGTAAAGTAAAGCTTAAGTCATCAGACCTGGGTCACTTAAACCCAGCACACTCCAGTGACACCTGCGATTTGAGCTCCTGGGAGGTAATCTCCTAACTGGTGAGACTTCAAGCAGGCTGCTTCATCTTGCTGCTGGGAGAACAACACACTGAACCTTTGACTTCCAATTCGTGCTTGGTTTCCCCTGTGCTTCAAGCAGACATATTTTTTTTTCTGTTACAGTTTTTAACTGAATCATTTTTCTATCATAAACCTTAATTGTGAATAAAGCAACTTTTCTGAATTCTTTTAGTTCTTATAGCCAATCGTGAAATGCACGTTTGGTAGTAGAACCCCAAAATAGCTTAATTTTAAAAATTAAACTACTGTTATGAATAAATCACTATATATGAACAACAACTTTAAAATTAGAATAATTCAATTTCTTATGTGAAAATGCTGGGGATA
>PVHP010032819.1:0-20068 GCA_004024765.1 Zapus hudsonius | reverse complement strand
AGCACCTGTGAGAAGACAATGGTGATGGTGGGAACTTGGGGTGGGGGAGGGGTGGCTCTCCGTTCCTCTTCGGAGCAGAAAGCCGCTGGGGAACCCTGTCTAGGCTGGTGCAGGAGCTGGGGAGAGGGTGGTCTTGGGTTCAGGGCCGGCTGGGGTCTGGGGTTTGGAGCCCAGCTGGAAAATCAAACCTTTACGGAGAGAGTCCTGGCGAGGCTGCTACTCGTCTGCCATCATGGTCCACGCCCTTGACCTGCTCTTGTTTCAAATAGCAGCTACTTGACATAATGTATCTATTAATTTGTCTCACCATAGTTATCATATTACTATCTAGATTTTATAAACCTCTAATATATACAATAAAGGTAATTTATTTTTAAAGAGAATTATCATAGTGTTAATATATTTAACTGAACTAGATTGTCATTAAGAGATAAAGTAGTTCCCAGTGACATTCGAACTCGGATCGCTGGATTCAAAGTCCAGTGCTAACCATCAACAGCTGGCTAATTGGCTATGAGACCCTCTCAGAGGCAGGGAACCCCTGACTGGTAGGGGGACCCAGGGCCACCCTGAATGTGGACCGAGAACCCCATCTACACGGGAAAGTCCTCACTAGCCATAGGTCCTCAGAAAGGCTACACCTTCCAAATGCTCACCAACCTAGCAATATTTGTCTCAATTGACCAATAATGATCTCACTCTCCACTGGAGACTCTATTTGTGTTTTTCAAAAAGCAATGTGAACCAGGGACAACCGAATTCCACCAAAGGGACATGACTTGATGGGGGGACACCCAAGCAGGAGGCCATTCACCTCAAACTCACCATTTAGAGCTCTGATGCAACTTCTAAGGAAGTGAAATGACGAGCAAAAGAGCTATTCCCACAGCAAGGCAGATAACCTGGGGAAGGACGATACAGAGAGGCACCAAGGGTGCTCAAAATTGTCCAAAATACAAATTTAAAACCTAATAACTATGCAAAATATAAACTCACCCACTATGACTCAGGGAAATTGTGGAAGAGGGGGCAGAAAGAATGTAAGCATCATGGGGGGGAATAAGTAATACATATGAGGGAATGTCATCATGGATTCAATGGCTTTATCTAAGAACCTATGATACTGAGCATATTGTTGTGTTAATATATGTAATTTTAAGCCAATAAAAACATTAAAAAAGAGATAAAGTAGAAGTCATTTTAGCACACAGTTTAAAATTAGTGTCTAGGCATTTGGAAATGGGCAGAAATATGTGGATTTGAGCAGTAGGATTAAAACATGCAATAGAAACAAGAGACAAAAATATTCACAGCAGTCAATACCTGATAGTCAGGGACCCCACAACGGTAGAACAAAAGTTTTTTTATGGATGGCATATTACTTAGGCTGTAAGGGGGATGAAAGAATATAATTTTCATAGACAAAGAGGTCATAAGTTAGATTTGTTTTATGTACAAGATGTCCATTAATAGGATCAAAAAGTCTATAAAAGTTATTTTACAATCAAAGTAATCATGAGAAGTACAGAAGTAGAAATACTGCAGGTTTCTCGTATGAACGAGGTATCCAAACTGAACGGTAAATACCTCTTTAGTTAGTAAAGTGATCACAGCCAATGAGATAAAAGATTTGTTTGTGAACAAAGTAGACAGAGTAGTTTGAGGAACAGGCTAAATAAAAGACTTCTTTCTTAAACAAAATATCCACAGTACATGTGTATGAAAGATTATTATTGGTACAATTTGGGAGATCCAAGAGTCCTAGTCAGCTCCATGTTGCTGGGATGAACTTCCAAACAAAGAGAGTTTATGGGAGGAAGGGATTTATTTCAGGCTTATAAATTCAGGGGAATTTCCATAATGACAGAAGAGGCTGGCCCTTTCATAGATCCATGCAGAGAGAGAAACCACCACCAGCCAGCACCACAGGCAAGTAAGCATCAACCTGTAGTTGCAGGGCCCCCCATAGCTCACTCTGAATGCCTCAGGCTGGCATTTGGATCCAACCCCAGTAACACCCCCTCATTACCAAGAGTCTACCTTCTAGAGGCAGAAGCTATAAACTCAATTATAATAAAATAACAATCTTTGGGGGACATACATTCAAACTACCACACCAAAGTTTGAGCTTTTAAAAAAAATATTTTATTTACTTTCAAAGAGGAGAGAAAGAGAGAATGAAAATGGGTGTGTGAGGGCCTCCTCCCACTGCAAAATGATGCCTGTACCACTTTGTGAATCTGTCTTTAAGTGGGTTCTGAGCAATCAAACCTTATCTGTCAGGCTTTGCAAGCAAGCCTTAAACCACTGAGTCATCTCTCCAGTGCAAGATTTTGTTGTATAACATTGTATTGACAATTTTCATACGTGTAAGTAATGTATTTTGACTATAACTCCTTCCCTTTACTAGCTCTTATTTCCCTTTCCCTTCTATTGAACACTTTCTTCTATACAACTAGTCCCTATTCTATTTTGATGTCTTTTTTTCCTCTCCTCTACTATCCATTACAGAATGTTGATGGGCCCAATATTGTGCAAGTCCTGTACATGCAAGGACAATCACTGTCAGGTCATGAATGCAACAGCCACTTCATTTCCAGAAGGCATCATTCCAAAGCACTCTTCCCCATCCTCTGGCTCTTACATTCTTTCTGCCCCCTCCTCCACAGATAATGATCTGAGGTTTGGTGTGGGTAATATGGATGTCTCATTTAGCAATATGCACCCAATAGTCACTTAGCATTTTAACGAGTTTTGAGTCTCCTCAGTAGCCACCACCATCTACAAAGATAAGTGTTTCTAACCAAAGGTGAGAACAGTACTAATCTATGGACACAGACATACATATTTAGAGGACAATATATGGACACAAAACATGCCCATTTAGTAAAACAATGGTTATAACTTCCCTTTTAGGGCCTATGATTTTTACAGCCATTGGCTTTTGACTAGATTTTCAGTACCAGACAAGAGTTCCCCACTCTAGAATAGGCCTCAAATCCAGTCAGAGAGCAGAGTACCAGTGGGCACATCTTGTGTGGTTGGTTTGTTGTGTAGCTTGCACAAACTGCTGCTGGGTAAGACTATTGATGTCTTTTCTCCCCCAGCAGCTTGCATAGCACTTTCTGGCACTATGATAATTACTCAGCAGGGCTTTTAGCTGATTTGGAGCTTAATTTCTCAGTATCCTTTGACCAGCACATGTTGTTTCTTCAGCAATTTGGTTTTAGCATCTAGTACTGGTGGAAAATCAAAAGCATGATCCAAGACTTCTTTTACAAATCAGTGAATATATCTAGCATATACTAGAAAGCAAATATCACCTGTAAACAAAGTATCCCCAAGGGTGCTCACAAAGAAGTGAAAGATTTCTTTAGTAAACAAGATACCCATGGTCAGTGCAATGAAAAAGTGAGCCCTTTCAAATAAAACATGTAGTCCTGTTGATGGTAGGCATGGGAAGTTTAACAACTGTTCATGATCAAAAGCACTTATGGCTGGAGCTCCTTATATAATTCTGTTTTACTTTCTTATTCATTTTCAATAGTTAAGTAATAAGCAAAAATAATATTACACTTATAGTACTCACCATGCTTTATGTTTTTAAATATATCATATATGTCATATATTTTTAAATATATCATATATGTCATATATTTAACCTGAACAACAACTCTAGAAGGTTGTGTGATTGTTAGTTATTATTATCCTCATCTTTCTAGATGGGAATTCTGAGGTATCAGGTAATTTAGTTTATTGTTCAAAGTTATATAGCTACTAATTAATGTAGCCTAATTCAAATTTGAGCAGTATTTCTTTATATCTTTTGCTTTTAAGCATTTTGCCATACCTCCTCTGCAAAAAGTGGAGAGACTTACTTTGTGCAAAACTAGCCACAGAGCTGGATGTTGTGGCACACACCTATAATCCTAGCACTTGGGATGTTGATGCCAGCCTCAGTAGAAATAAGATAAAAAAAAAACCTCAAAGAGGGAAAAAAAAAAAACCTAGCCAAGGCCAACTCGAAACATAGCGACTGCTTTTTTTGTTGTCATTTTGAGGTAGGGTTTTGCTGTAGTCCAGGCAGACCTGGCAATAACTATGTAGTCTCTGAGTGGCCTTGAACTCAGAGTGATCCTCCATCCTCTGGAGTGCTGGGGTTAAAGGTGTGTGCCAGCATGACCAGCACTGACTGTTTTTAATAGCAAAGTATCTATGACTGGAGCACATAAGGCAGTTGAAGACTTCTTTTATAAACACTAGAACCAGGACCTGGTGTGGTAGCACATGTCTTTAATTGCAGCACTCAGGAGGGAGAGTAGGAGGACTTCCATGAGTTTGAGGCTAGCCTGATAGTACATAGTAAATTTCTGGTGAGCCTGGACTAGAGCGAGACCGTACCTCAAAAAAAAAAAACAACAGAGAAAATATGGGGGAAGGTTCAGTGGTTTAGTTGCTTGTCTTAATCTACATGTGCGTGCATGCGCGTGCACGCATGCACACATACACACACACACACTCTATATATATTTGTATAATTTTCTTTATCCCTTCAACCTAGGCTGGTTCCACAATTGTGCAATTTTTAAAGACCATTAGGGGTTATCAGAAATCATTTTGAAAACTACTGACATATAGGATAAGGATAAATTATTTGTAAAATATACTTGTGGATGAAGCAAAGTGGGAGATGAAAGACCTCTTCTTTTAAAACCAAACTAATTGTAAAATGGATATGACTGGAGTGGGAATATGATGGTTAATCTTCACTGCCATCTTTTTCTACTTTAAAAATGCAAATTTTCATTTTTATTTGTTTTTGACACTTCTGTACAGGTACATACTATATTTTATGCACATATATCCCCTATATCCCTCTCTTATCCCTTCCACTCTTATTTCATATTTTCATCTTCTCACCACTTACCACTGGCTACCACTGAGGAGAATGACTCCTCTCCCCCTCCCCCAGCAACCATAACTGCCATTAGGCTCTCAAGGAATGGTGGAGCATGATGGCATTCTGTCTCTGACAGAATGGTGATGGTTCCAATCTGATTGATTGTCATCTTGACAGGATACAGAATCTCCTAGGAGATGAATCACTGGGCATGTCTGTGATGTAGTTTCTAGAGGAAGGAAGTCCTATCTTGAAAGCGGGTAGCAGTACTTCATGGTCTAGGGTCGTGGATTAAATCAAATGGAGAAAGCAAATGGAGCAACAGCATTCCTCTCTCTCTGCTTCCTGACTGGACGTAATATGATCAGCCACCTCACATTCCTACTACCATCCCTTCCTTCTCATGAAGGATGGTACCTTTAAACCATGTGTTCTAATAAATCTTTCCTTCCTTAAATTGCTTTGGTTGGGTATTCTGTTATAGCAATAAGAGAAGTAATCTAAGGGAGTGGGGTTGGAATATGTGCATTGGAAGTAGACTTCTTTCTTGAACAGAGTAAAGGAGGGCCAAAGCAATATGTTGTTGCAAGATCTATTCCAGGACCAAACAAACTATTTCTGGAGAAAATATGGGGGTAGGAGATGAACTAAACAACTAAAAAACTATGGTCAAAAAAGAAATAGAAGTAATTCCAATACAATAGCAGCCACAACTAGAAAAGACAAGGAAGTAGGATATATTTTACTGACCAAAGGAGGAAAGGTTGAAGATGATAAGATCCTAAAAGATTTCCCTTATAAAAAGTTACAATAAGACTAGAGAGTTGGGTCAGCACAAAAAGGCACTTGCTTGCAAAGCCTGATAGCCAGGGTTTGTTTTCCTTAGTACTCATGTAAAGCCAGATGCACAAAGTGACACATGCATCTGGAGTTTGTTTGCAGTGGTGGGAAGCCCTGGCACACCCATACCATACACTCTCTCCTTCATAAAAAAGTTGCTATGCCAGTACATAGGAGGCAAGACTGGAAGATAGTGAATTCAAGGCTATCTTGGTCTACACAATGAATTTGAGATCAACCTGGGCTACACAGAAAAATACTGTTTCAAAATATACAACACAAAAGCAAAGAGCTGCTATGGTCATGTAACACAATAAGCAGGGCAGTTTTTCAGTGGCCCAAGCAGAAATCGGTTAGTAAAGGGGGGTGCAGAGAACCCTTCCTTTGTGGCCACTAACACAAATTCATTCACAATAGAAACAAATAGAGCTGGAGATATCATAGATGTAGGCAAATTGTTTAGTTTCCAAAGTAGCTATGAATGAGAAAACTTAGAGAGTTGGAAACTTTGAAGCTGACAGAAATAGATATGGCTGAACAGGCATAGGATTAGGATTTCTGAAAATCCTAAATAGCAAAGGAGGTGGAATGGAAAGTCTGCTCATATGCTCAAAGTATCTATGACTTGAGAAGTCATGATAGTGGAAAAATAACTCTGTGACAAAGACAGTTATAGTTGAGAAAATGAGAGTTTATAAGTTCTTTATGTAAGTAGTTTGTAAAATATACAGTATCAATCATAACCAGTGTAGAGAGACTTTGAAAAGCATGAACAATGAATTTTATTATCACAGCAGATGTGTCTGGGGAAAGCATGAAGGTATAGCATTTATTTCTTGGCCAGAGGTGGAAAATTTTTTTCTGACCAGCTTTGCTGATCCTGTGGAAGAGGAGAAGCAGAAAAATTTATTTGAAAAGGGTAGATAAGGATTGATAAGGCATGACAATGGAAGAATTCATTCATTACTAAACAGTTTCAGTCTATGATGAATGAGATTTGGAAGACACTTCACAACTACAGCTATATCATACACTGAATGTGAAGACATAGAAGTTGACTACTTCTTTGTTGTAAACAGTATGTATAGCAGAGAAGACATAGCAATGAATGATTTCTTCCATGACTAAAACATTAGAACAGTGTAGATGTGAATGCACAGAACTCAGTGCATTGTCAGACTAGCTATGTGTTTGGACAATATAGATATATAAAAATTCTATCATGATTTTAGAAAATTATGGGTGATGAAGTCATAGTAGATGGCTTATTTTGCAACCAAAATCCTTAATAATTATAACAACTCTTATGGGTAGAGCAGTTATTCTAGGAATTAATGAATATGGAAGACTTCTTCAATGAACCAGGCAGCTATGGTTAGGAAATAAATGAGGTAAAATGCTTATTTACTGGTAATATCATATATGGTTGTAATATATAAAATGTAAAGACATTTCTTGATGTATACTGGAAAAAAGTAGTCATTTTTCTTCACGAAAGCAGTTTTACTGAGGAAAACATATCAGTAGAGTTATTTGTAGAGAAAATACACATGGATCTGGAAGTTGTGGAAATGGAAGATTTCAATAGCTATCAAAGCAACATAGCTAGGAAAGACAAGAATATAAAGTAAATATTATAAACTATAGGCAGCTATGACTTAAGGAGACATGGAGATTGAAGACTCCATTTGTGATCACACCCTCCAACTCCTGAAGATATCTCAAAGGCATCCCTCCAGCCACCTCAAGTGGAATTGAAATGGACAGACCTCAACGCAAGAATATTACACCAGCTGAGGAAACCATGCCAAATGACAACAACTAAAGAGAGAAAGAGCGGAGGCAGGCCCAGGATGTCATGACACTAAACCCAGATCATACTGGCACAAATCCTAAGGAGAACTTATTGTTAGTCATGCAAGAAAATGTGGACTAACATATTGAAAGGGTACAAAGTCAGCTCATTAGCTTTGCCACCAGGCTTAATATAATAGAGGAGAACCAAATGGACTGCAGAAGAGACATATCAGAACTAAAGGCAAGCCAGCAAACTGAAGGTATCAATAACCAGCTTTCCAAATTAACCGAAGACATCTGCAAATATAAGAATGACTGTCAGGAAGAAGTAATTAAATCAAACCTTGAAATGAAATCACATCTCAACAGGATGATAGAAGCAACCCAAAAAGAAGTTGCAGAAAACAAAACAAAACAAAACAAAACAAAACAAAACAAAAAAAACATATTGAAATAATAAGAACTTCCCTAGAATCTCTTACCCAAAGGATTAATCACTGGGAAAACAGAACCTCAGACATGGAGACAGAACAGAGGATAATTTGAGAGAAATCAGAAACTTGACAAAATTCAAAAGAGCAAGTGAACAAGACTCAAGGGAAATGTGGGATATGATACCACAAAAAGACCTAATCTCAGGATCATGGGGATCCCGGAAGGAGAAGAAAACCAAGCTAGGGACATAGAAAATATTTTCAACAAGAATTATTCAAGAAAACTTTCCATACTTGGCAAGAGCTAGTCCTGTAAATCTAAAAGAGATATGGAAAACCCTAAACAAATTGGACCAAAGGAGGAACACCTGAAGACATAGCTTAGTTACAATGCCAAACATTGAGGATAAAGAGAGAGTCCTTAGAGCAACTAGAGAAAGGAAACGCACCTATAAAGGAAAAAACATCAGAATCACAACAGACTTCTCCATAGAAACTTCAAAAACCAGAGAGGTGGGAACAAAGCAACCTAGGCCTGAAGAAGTACAGATTCCAACCTAGACTACTGTACCCAGGAAAGTTATCCATCATAATAGATGGAGAAAGGAAAGTATTACATGAAATTAACCAGCTCTACAATTACTTGAACACAAAGCCAAACCTTCAAAAGATATTTCATGAGATATCACATGTAGATGAGACAAACGTCGGACCTCAGGAAAGGAGCAGAGAACAAGCAAGGTAACACCAAAGAGATAACAACAACAGCTCAGATACCAACCTACATATTCTCTCCAACATGGCAGGGTTTAAAGCAAACCTCACGGTTATAACTTTGAATGTAAATGGGATCAAATCTCCTATAAAAAGACACAGGATCGCAGGTTGTAAAAGGGTAGAAAACAATTTTCTGGGCATGTGGGAATAATAAAAAAGTGGGTGTAGCTAGTCTAATATCTGGCAAAATAGACTTTAAACAGAAATCAATAAAAAAGGACGATGATGGCCACTTCCTACTCGTCAAGGGAATAATATAACAAGAACACACCACTATAGTAAATATGTATGCAAATTTAGAATGATCAATGTAATCCCCTGCATCATATAAGACCACAAAACATTCAAGCTAGAAATTAACAATGGGAGAGGATCCAAAATTTCAACAGATATTGGCGACTAAACAACTCACTCCTGAACAATGAACGGGTCAAACAAGAAATCAGAGAGGAAATCCAGAATTTCCTAGAAGCAAATGATAATGAGTACACAAACTTTCAGAACTTCTGGGACACAATGAAGGCAGCCCTAAGGGGGAAATTCATTGCACTAAATGCCTTCATAACAGACAGAGAGGTCTCAAGTCAACCAGCTAGCTTCCCACCTAAGGTCATTAGAACAGATGGAAAAATCCAACCCTAGGGGCTCGGGATGCAAGGAAATAATTAAGATCAGAGCTGAGATTAATGACTTGGAAACAAAGAAAGCAATTGAAAAAATAGACATATCAAAGAGTTGGTTCTTTGAAAAAGTCAATAAGATTGACAAACCTCTGGCCAATTTAATCAAACAAAAAACTGAGAAGGTCCAAATTAACAAAATTAAAAAATGACAAGGGTGAGATCACAAAAGATCCCAAAGAGATAGGAAGTATCCTCAGGTCATATTTCCAGAACCTCTACTCCACAAAATTAGATAACCTGGAAGAAATGGATAAATTCCTGGATACCTACCATCTACCAAAGCTCAGCCCAGAGCAGATAAAGATCCTAAACTATCCAATAAAAATCACAGAGATTGTATTGGTAATCAAGAACCTCCCCAAATGGAAAAACCCAGGCCCAGCTGGTTTCTCAGCCGAATTCTACAAAACCTTCATTATAGAAATGAAACCCCTTTTTTGAAGCTTGTCAGGGGCATAGAAAAACAGAGTAGGCTCTCAAACTCCTTCTATGAAGCTACCATCACCCTAATTCCCAAACCAGGCAAGGATGTAACAAGAAAAGAAAACTACAGACCCATATCTCTGATGAACTTGAATGCAAAAAAATCCTAAACAAAGTCCTAGCAAACCGAATACAAATGCACATCAAGTCTATAATTCACCCTGACCAAGTCGGCTTCATCCCAGAGATGCAGGGATGGTTCAACATTCACAAATCAATAAATATAGTTCACCACATTAACAAACTCAACAGCAAAAACCACATGGTCATCTCAATTGATGCTGAGAAGGCTTTTGACAAAATTCAAAACCACTTCATGTTCAAAACCCTGGAAAGAATAAGCATAGATGGCCTATACCTCAACATAATAAAGTCAATATACAGATCTCCTAAAGCAAAAATCATCCTCAATGGGGAAAGACTCAAAGTTCCCACTTAACTCAGGAATAAGACAGGGATGTCCACTCTCACAACTGCTATATAACATAGTGCTTAAAGTTCTAGCCCAAGCAATAAGAGAGGAGAATAGCATAAAATGGATACAAATCAGAAAGGAAGAAGTCAAAATATCCCTCTTTGCAGATGACATTATCATTCACATATATATATATGTATATATATTATATATATATATATAATATATATATATATATATCAGGCCTAAAGAGCAGTATTAGTAAACTCCTAAAGGTGATCAATGCCTTCAGCAGAGTGGCAGGATACAAAATTAACACAAAGATCAGTAGCCTTTCTATATACAGAAGACAAACATTCAGAAAAAGACATCAGAGAAACTGTCCCGTTCTCTATATCCTGAAATAAAATCAAATACCTGGGAATATCACTAATCAAGGTAGTGAAAGACTTATATGAGGAAAATATTGAAACACTCAAGAGGGAAATAGAGGAGGATGTGACAAGATGGAAAGACATTCCATGCTCATGAATAGGGAAAATCAATATAGTAAAAATGGCGATTCTGCGAAAAGCAATCTACAGATTCAACACAATGCCAATAAAAAAGCCAACCTCCTTCTTCACAGACATTGAAAAATAATCTCAAAATTTATTTGGAAGGGTAAGAGACCTCGAATAGCTAAAACTATCCTGAGCAAAAAAATTACAGGGAAGGTATCAACATACCTGACTTTAAAACATACTACAAAGCCATAGTAACTAAAACAGCATGATATTGGCAGAAAAACAGACAGTCTGACCAGTGGAATAGAATTGAAGAACCAGCCTTTAAAGCAAGTAACTTCAGCTTCTTAGTCTTCGACAAGGGTGCCAACAATGTATGCTGGGCCAAAGATAGCATCTTCAACAAATGGTGCTAGACAAATTGGATAAACACTTGTAAAAAATGAAAATATACCCACTCCTTTCACCATGCACAAAGATCAACTCCAAATGGATCAGAGACCTCAATATTAACCATACAACCCTAAACACCCTGGAAGAAAAATGAGGAACCCTACATGAGATAGGAGTAGGGAACAACTTCCTGAAAAAATCTCCAGTAGCCCAAGAATTGCAACAGTCACTTAACCAATGGGACCTGATCAGGCTCAAAAGCTTCTGTACAGACAAAAACATCATTCTCAGAGTCAATAGACCCCCTTTAAACTGGGAGATGATTTTCGCTATCAACAATTCAGACAGAGGCCTAATTTCCAGAACTTACTGAGAACTCAGAAAAATTAATAACAAAACCCCAAATTGCCCCGTCACAAAATGGAGCACTGATCTCAAAAGAGAATTCACAGAGTAGAAAACTCAAATGGCCTTTTCTCACCTGAGAAAGTGTTCAGCATCCTTAAGCATCAGGGAAATGCAAATCAAAACCAAAATGAGATACCACCTTACTCCGGTCAGAATGGCAATCATAAAGAAAACCAACAACAATCATTGCTGGTGATGCAGGGAAAAAGGAACCCTCATTCACTGCTGGTGGGATTGCAAACTTGTTCAACCGCTATGGAAAGCAGTGTGGAGACTCTTGAACAGAACGGACATAGAACTACCAGTGGACCCAGTTATCCCTCTATTCACAAGATGTCACATCTCAACATAGAAACATTTGTACAACTATATTTATAGCAGGTCAATTCATAATACCCAAGAATTGGAATCAGCCCAAATGCCCATCCATGGAGGAATGGACAGCAAAACTGTGGTATATTTACACGATGGAATTTTACTCAGCTGAAAGGAAAAATGAAATATCAAAATTTAGGAAAAAGTGGTCTGACTTCCAGCAGATCTTACTAAGTGATCACTCAAAAGAACAGAGAATAGAATGCCACATATTCTCCCTCATATGTGGTCCTTAACCAGGATAACCATTTTCTTTATGCAGATTAGTAGAAAGAAGTGAGACCTTATAAATGAGGGGTAAGGGATGGGGGAGGGGTATGGCTTAAGCATGAGGCTAAACCAAATTAGGTTCAAAACCATAAAATCCTCACGAGCATACTGTAACCTATTGAGCAAGTAGTGGGTGTCGACTGGCAATTGGAGCCATTAGTAATAGGGGAGAGAGTCTAAGCCTGTGAATAATTGATCAGTCTGACAACTCCTGGTCCCGGCCACTGGTTCCTTCCTTCACTGAGCTATTGACCAAATGACCCATGAGGTTCCAAAAACAAGACAGAATTGTGTCAAAGCCCTTGAATGACCCCCCAGGCCTGAGGCAAAACCCTGTTTCTGAAGAAACCACAGAATGCCATCAATCAGCATCAAGAGACCCTTCAAGGTCCGGAATGGTATCCAGCCCCCATATGGTAGTTAGTGCAGTGCTGGAAGGCACTGCACAAGCTGCCAGGGGAAATTTATCAACGACAGCTGGAGTAAACAGAGACCACTGACATGAAACAAAATCTGTGGTCATGAGTAGGCTGGCCACACCTCCTATTGGGAGAGAACAGAGAACCAAGAAAGGAGCACAAGTGCAATGGTGGAGCCTGGGCCTTGGGGAGACAATCAACAGCTTTTAAATTCAGCCATATATTCCACTTAGTGAAGGGAAGCCTATGACTTGAACTGAGGAATCAGTGTGATATGCCCAGTATCCCGTACTCTTGGGCTCCCAAGAAAAGATGTGCTATGGGACTTATTGACGGGGAGGCTACTAAAAATAGAATCTAGGTAATCCAGAATTGTGTATATTTGTTAACCTATACTGATCTCACTCTCCAATGGAGATTGTGTTTCTATTTTTCAGGATGCAGCGAGAGAGTTGTAGCCCATCTAACTCTCCCAACCAACCGTAGGCTGATAGCTGAGATTCTTGCAAGAGATGAGCCACTACAGTCATACTGTGGAGGATCCATATTGAGCCCCACAGAGAATGATGGGATGAAGAAGGGACCCATAGCCACAGCCATTCAATCAACACAGGATAAGCCAGTGAGACAGAAACCAATGATTTTTGATACAAAGACCCCTAAGCTCACAACATTAAAGCAGCCTTAATACTTACCCACCACGACTCAGGGAACTGAGAGGAAGAGGACACGGAAAGATTGTGAGAGCTGTGGTGGGGGAGACTATCCAGAGGCATGGCACCCCTCAGAAACAACAGACTTGGGCCAGGAGAACCGGGCTGAATACTAGGCTATCAATGGTCTCCTGCTACAAGGACTGATCCAGACAGCCCATGGAGGAGGATATTCAGCTGATTGGGGGTGGGGAAGGGGGCAGTGGGGAATTGGGGATATCAACTCAATTTTAAAAATAATAAATAATAAAAAAGAAAGCACAATGACAGAAAATATGTTGAATCATCAAAACAACTATGAAAGAGAAAGATGGGGGTTGAAAAATATTTTCATTATGAAGACCGTGCCTAGGCAAAATATGACTGTAGAAAGATATTTTATTATCTGAACAATTCCACTAAGGGAAATGGAAACTTTAACATATGTCACACTGCCTGTGCTACTGTACTTGGGAAGATATTCTGATGAAATCTTTATATTAAACTCAGTGAGAAGATGGGTATGGTATTTCACATCTATTATCCCAGTCATCAGAAAGATGAAGTAGGAGAATAGTGAGTTCTAGGCCAGCCTGGGCTAAAAATGAAAAAGACAAAAGTGAAATATGGGAAGAAAAGATATGAAAATGGATGACTCTTTTTGCAACCAAAGTTCATATGACCATTGCAGACATGAAGCTGTTAGATAAATCCCATAAAAATAACAGAATTAACTGGGAAATATGGGGTAGAAGATTTCTTTTTACATGAAAATATTTTACTGAGAAAAATACTATTAGAAAACTTCCTAGTTTCAGAATTTATCACTCAGGTTAAATATGGTCATGGAAGATTGATTTTCTTATCAAAGTAACTATTGTTTGGTATGTCACAAAACAAGACTTTGTTTTGTTTTGTATTGTCTAAGGCAGTGTGTCACTCAGTAGCCAAAGCTGTCCTCAGACTCACAGGAATTCTGGAAATTCTAGGATTACAGGTCTAAGTCCTCATGCCCAGCTTGGAAGACTTAAAAAAAATCATCAAAACTGGGATTGTTGATCAAAATATGTAATTGGATGTCACTTTTTATTATAGAAGCCAGAATTTTGCATGAAAACATATAAAATGGAAATATATCTTTATTATTTTTAAACTAATTTTTGGTTACCACATAAATAAATAGGTTTCATTGTGACATTTGCATACATATATTGTGACATTTGCATACATATATTATTATACTTCTGTCCTATTTACCCTCATTTACTCCTTCCCTGTCTTCCTTCCTATCTTCTTTCCTGCTCTTGCTGGTCCTCTTCCTCCTCTGAAAACAGTTCCCTTTCTGCTTTAATAGCACACATATTCTATTACCTTCTATTCATATTTCATCTTCATATTTCCTTTTAGACCTTTTTATCAAACCTCACACCTCCTTTTCTATTTTCTTAGAAAGATATCTTTTACTAAGGAAGGTTCTCTCCCGAAGTGAAAATATGAAAAGAAGATGAAAAGGGGAAAATTGCTTAAAGGTATAAGCTTGGAAAATTTCAATAATTACCAAAGTAAAATTAAAGAAGCTATGGCTGGAAAAAGGCATGCACACATAAACCTGCTTTGCAACCAAAGATATTGATTTCAAATATTTCTTCTGTGGGCATAAAATATATATAAGGAATGTTCTGTTATCAAAAAACTAATTTTGACAAATGTACAGAGATGGTCCTACAAGATTTGATTTGAAAAACTTATTTTCTTTTAAAGAAGGTCATGTGGAATACTTCTTTTATGATCAACATAATTCTGGCACAGAAATAAAAATGAATAAAAGTGAACAGAGACTAGACTAATAAATTTATAGCACACCAAAGCAAATCAAAATATGTCTTATAGATATCTTAAAAACAGAAGATTAAAGAAGTCAGAGCAATTATTTGTAATAGCTTTGATTAAATATACTTATTAATATATCAAAAGTTTATCTAAGATCTTTATAAGAAGGAATTAAAAATTCTACAACAAGGCACATTCTAGTCAATCTATCCAAAGGCAAAGAAAAATAGGGTCTTAAAATAAGAAAAAAAATGATATATCCCATGCAAAGGACACAAAGATTTACAGCTGACTTTTCATACAAAACTTTTGAACTGGATGGTATAAAGTGCCAAAAAATGTAATCTAATGTTACAAACTGGATTGTGTTTTCAACAATTTATATGTTGAAGTCTTAACTTCAGATGTTAGTGTATTTATAGATAGGATCTTTAAGGAGATAAATAAGCATAAATGAATTCATAGCACCCCTAATCCATTAGTTACATGAAGAGGAAGTTATACCAGTAGGATGCATGCACAAGAAAAGGACATATGACAGCACAGCAATAAAATTGCTATTTGTTAGCCAAGAACAAAAGTGTCAGGAGAGGATGACACAGATGGCACCTTGACCTTACACTTCTATTTTCCATATCTGTGAGGAACTAAGTTTCAGTTGTCTAAGCCATTCTACCTGCTGCATTTTGTTAAAGCATCCCTGAATAACTGAAACAGGTTTTGGCACTGTAATGGGTCATCTGGGGGTTAGAATTTAGATAATGCCCAGCAAAATTCTAATGCACCCCAAAATTTGAGGAGTACCTGGATTCTTGTCTACAAAGTTAAAGAATTAAAATCATAGACAACAAGATATTAAAGTATAGTGGTAGACTTTATTATTTAAGGGAACATGAGGAGTTACAGACTTTTCCAGCCACAAGTGTGGCGAAAACACATGTCAGAGAGTTTAACAGAATTTATGTTGTTCAGATAAACAAGTAGAAGAAGGAAAGATACAGAGGACTCCCATCATGAGAAGGAGAGGTTCATGAGGGGAAAAATCTGGAGCCTTCCCCCACCCCAGCCATTGGCTAATGCCTGGGGTGGGGTAGGCCTTACCTTTCTAAGGCCTGGAGATTCAGAGGTCCTTCTGCTAGCTTGCCATGTGGGGAAGAGAGCACGTTCTTCTGGGGAAGTTAATTTAAGTTTTCCCCAGGTGAGTCAGAGAGACAGCTGATTGGTTCATATCTAACCAATCAGTTTTAGCACCTAGGTTGTAGCTCTAACTAGACACCTCCCACTCAAGTGGAGGGGTTTCTCTGCAGATGCCTGACCTGTCACAATCCCCCTTCTGAAGAAATAACCCTAAATGCTGTTAGGGTACTGGGGTGTGGAATTTGGGGAAAAAAGTATCAGAAAGTACATACATGTTTAAAAAACAAGAATTAACAATACCCTTTTTTGAACCTGTAAGAGACAAGGCAAAGCTCTGACTGGGGAGGGGTCAAGGAGGAGTTTAGCAACATTGTGTGGGGTCTCACTCCTAAACTCTCACACATTTCCCCCATCTCTTGAGGACACCCCAACTGTTGTTGTGAAATGGGGATGAAGAAATCTCTCTCTTATCTATTTCCTGCTGAATAGGACATGAAGTTATGGCAGCTAGGGGTATCTCTCAGAGAGGTGAGGGTCCATGTCTAAGGCCCAAGAGAGAGACCCATTAGCCAAATATTATATTGCCAAGATTTTTGTGGGGTATCTCCCCAGAAGTGGGGAGTGTTCCATATAGGGTGTCCAGTGAAGAGTGGTTCAGTGTTGATGGGTTGGATTGCTGTCCACCGTGGAAGCTCGAGATCCATCCCCAGAATTGGTTATTGAATGGCATCATAGCATCTGATATGGTCTGAGATGGTTCTTGTATGACTTGTAAAGCATATGATGTATATTAACAGTTATTAAGAGAAATATATATCATATAATCTTAATAACAGCACAAGTGTCACCTTCGGCAGCTATGAAGGCATTTAGAGCCCTGTGATTTTTTTTCATTATCTGAATTTAGAATTCAGCAGATTTTCTTAGCAGTATTTTTTTCAATGGAAGGAATAAACATACTAGATGATTGTATTTAAATTTGTAAATAAGTTGAGCATGTTAAGGTGTTTATCTTGTCTTTCCTATATTTCCTATATATAGGGAAATTTTAAAATATATTCTCCAATCCTTCCTGGGGCAAGCCAGGGACAGAGATTGGTGTCATAAAACCCTTTTAGTGTCAGTGGGAGCTGTCCAGTATATATTTATTTTAGATCCCATCCTGTTAGAAACCATTTTGATGGTTCGAGGCTTATGACATTTAGTCATAGGATTAGAACTATTGAGAGTAGGAGCCAATCTGTTTTAGTGCCTTGTTGTTTTTTTTATTTTTGATAGTCATTATTATCAAAAATCATTGGTTATAAATTTCTCTCTGAGTATTTAAGACCTGGTATAAAGCCAAGATTTAAACAAGTATGTCTTTTTGGGTGTCACCGATGGCTCTCTAAGGAGGATTTGGGGTCTGGGAGAAGCACTGTGGCTACCTCAGCATTACTGCTGTCAGGGAGGATGAGTCCAGGTTGTGCTGACCTTGTTTTTTTTTCCCCTTTGTTGGAAAGCTAGGACTGTCAGTCCAAGTTCGACTCTCCTGTGTTTGATTGTACACTGGTTTGTTTCTGGGTCTCCTTGTCTTTCTTGTTCAGAAAAACAGGTGACACTTAGAGGGTCAGTGTAAAAATGCCCCAGGGTTTTCCCCTTTATCTCCTGTTTCTGTGGCCTTGTGACATGAGAGACCAAAATATTAACTTATTTAGTTCCACGTCTCCAATTGGATTTGGCTTTTATATAGGAAATCAGCACACTTAGAGAGGAATGAATTTGTATTAATCTTGTAGGACAAATATATCCAAATTGACATCTAAATTGACTAATAAGGCATATCTAATTAGAGAAAGGCATAACTTTTAGTCTATCTTGTCCAACCTTGAGTTTACTTATTTGGAACAGTTTAGGCCATAACTGAAGTATGAAGTAGGCTCACTTTAATTTTTTTAGTATCTCATGACTGTTAATATAGACAAAACATAGTTTTGAAAGCATTTTAGCAATAAGTCCAAATATAGAGCTTTAACCTGGAAGTCATCAGATCAAGAACAATCTAGCAAGACAGCATCTATGTTTGAAAACATACCAGTTACTCAGGAGAGTTTGGAAACTCAAACTGTAGAGGCTGAAATAATTTTCCTCAGATGTCTGAGCTTATATCCTGGAGTAGGGAATATGTCTTAGTTACCCCAAAATAAGACAATTGTTAAAATAATGTCTTAGATAGAGACTATGTGATTACCCACAATAAAGCAGAGTCTGGTCCTGTCAAAACAGAACAGCTGAACTTTAATATAACCCTTGGTGAATCTGTTTTTGAAAGAGAAAACATTTGACAACCAATGTTGTTAGTTTAACTTTAGGCACTAATTTACCTGATATAAGTAGAGATCCTTATAAACATAAGACAATTTTATGTTTTATCCATGACAGAAATTTTACAAAAGCTTAACTAAGTTAATTCAACATATTTTATCTAACAGGATAGAAAACATAATGGCTGAAATTAACCCTTTAAGTTATATAAGTCCACTGATGACCATTTGATAGCATTAGCATGAACAAATAAAAACGATTTTTAAACCCATAATTTTTTTCAGATGTGAGAAACTTATTTTAGAAATTTAACAGTAAGTAACTCTTGTCTTAAAAACTTGATTTTTTCAATAATTAATATATTGACAAAGAAATATAGTTAGCTTGGGTGAGTACCTTGAGAGTCCCCTTTATAGATATATTTTAACCCATGAACAATTTAGCATTTGTGAGCTGTTGATGAGTAACCTTAACCATAATAGTTAAACCTTAGCATCTAGAATATGGTCTTGGAAGGGCCTGGCAAAATTTCCCTTTGGAACAGTTTCCACAAACGTGTCCCCCTCTATAAACCAAGGAAGCAATCCCTAGTGATGTTCCCTTTCCTGAAAGGGGGCCTTCTTTAAGCAACCTTTTATGTTGATGCTGTTACCCTTTTTTCAATCTCCCTTGTCTTAGTTTTTATTTTGATTCCCTTTTGTTCACTTTTAACTTCCAATTGTAATAACACCAGTTGGACCTCAGAGAAGCTGTTTAAGCTCTTGGTTGGTTTAGCCAGCAATTTTTGTAAGTTACCGTGTTTTTCTAATTGTATCCTTGAGTCCTTCAAGGAAGGCATTGGGAAGTTTGTTATAAAATTGCCCTGTGTTTAGTGGAGACCTTGGGGCTGTATTGGAAGCTGAATGTTCCACCTGAAACAGCATAGAGAAAAAGAAGCAAGGGATTCTTGAATTACAATCATGCCCAATTCATAATTCTCATCTCCACTGAAAAGAGGGGTCATCTCTTTTGAAAACTGATTCTAGGACCAGATTTGGGGTGTCCTCAGTACAGGAGCTTGGGTACCAAATTTTGAGCTTTGCCCCAAATCTAAGAAGACACAGAGTGCGCTCTATGTGTTTTCTTGAAGCAAGGGGGTGGCTTTCAGGAATTCTGTGCACCATTCCTAAGAGGCTAGCCACCAAGCTTGACTTCTCCAGACCTCCCCAGTATGGGTCTCATATCATGGCATATGAGAGCACCCGAGGCATTGATTAGACTTATAGGTATAGAGGCTATGCAAACTCTTGTCTTAGTTGGTCTAACCATCGAGGATAAGGGCGCCCCAGAGGCAGTGAGTACTACAGCCCAGCCAGCAGGACCCACTACAGCAGTCTGAGCCAGTTAAGTTCTGCACCCCCCCGCC
>PVHP010032818.1:0-20070 GCA_004024765.1 Zapus hudsonius | reverse complement strand
TGCTCCAACCAGCCAGGCACCTGACCACTACAGTGACTTGCATGCATCAGGTACAGGGAAGCTTTCGAAGCTGAGGATGCTGCCACCCTTCTGTGTGATCCAGAAGCAGCCCCAAACTGGGACAATAAAGAAGTTGTTTTTGCTATTTCGTGATGTTTGCTTCCATGTGTGTTCCAAACATGTCAGAATGAAGACTGAGAGTTAAAGTAGGAGTCCCCAGGGCCCTCTGAGTCAGCACTGGTTTTTCCCTACCGCAGCCTCTCTCCTTGCTTCTCACCTGCCACTCTGTTTTTCTGACCTTTCCCAAATCCCTAGGGGCCAGGACTGGCTCCTGCATGAGTTTGATATTCTCTGTTCCACTGTTCCCAGGACTACTGTGCCATAGAGCTGTGTGTGGTCAGTACAGGCCTGACAGACACCCAGCCACCTTGGCAGGGGCGTGGCAAAACAGAGAGGAGCAGCTTGTCACTGCAGCTTCTCTTGCAGTGAGTGACATTACCCTCCCTCAGGGCAGGGCCAGGCCAGCTCAGCCAATCAGCTCTGTCAGGATGAGAACCACCCGGAAACTGCTCAGACTCCAGACTTTGCCTCTGGAAAATGTGGGAAGAGGGCACCTGTCTTTAGGGTTGAAACTCTAGGAACCAGCTGTCCTTCCAGCCAGAGGGACACTGGGTAGTGGCATTTCTCCAGCGGATCCCCAGGGAGAATAAGGACTCCCTGGAGCCTCTAGGCTTTGTCACTAACCCTTGGAGCACCCAGTGCAGGCCTGCCCGGTGGCCACAAGTCAAGGGGAGCAGCACAAAATTTTAACTGGATACGTTGATCATTAACAGTGGGAGGAAAGAAGAGTCCAAGCTTAGCTTGTTGGCCATAGACAGCTGGGCCTCAGGCCTCCTGTGGAGATGCTAGGCCCCCAAGTCTGGGCCTCTGTGAGGCAGGGGCTGAGCAGGGGCTTGTCTAGGAATGTGAAGGGGAGGAAGGTCGACATCGCTGGCATCTACCCACCTGTGATCACCCCCTTCACTGCCACTGCAGAAGTGGACTATGGGAAGCTGGAGGAGAACCTGCACAAATTGGGAACCATCCCCTTCCGAGGTAAGTGGACCTGTCCATTGAGGGACTGGGGAGCCGGAGGCCTGTGAGGCGCAGCTCCGGTGCCTTGAACTGAGCCTCGCCTGTCTCTGATTTCCCAGCTGTGACTGGCTAAGTAAGGTTCCTTCTTGGCTCTTGGGTTATTTGGGGGCCATGCTGGATAATGATTGTGAACATCCTTGTCACCAAACCCTCTGCTGATGGAAGGCACCAGGTGAGGTGACACTCAGTGCAGCCAGGGTCAGCCTCTTCCTCCCCACCCTCTCAAGTTTCCCTCGCAGAACCCCTTTTCACTCGCTGGCTCCTCTGATTCATTCCCCCTTTTACATATGGGTCACCCTCCTTTTCCTCACCTCCCCCCAGGCCAGGGACCAGATCATATATGTGACATTCAACCTGCCCCACAGCCACTAGTGGACACAAGCTGAGCCTTTAGCTTCTTAGCCACAAGGCTCAACATAAACTCTCTGAGGTGGTCAACTGTGGAGCCTGGCACAGAGAATACAGAGCCAGGAAGACACACCACTATTCCCAGGACACTGCCAAAATGTGTTAGCCCCACTCAACAAATAAAGATAGAAAAAAGTGGCATAAACCACCTACCCTGCTCCCGCCGCCCCATCAGTCCCCAGTAAGTAGCAGCAGAGCCACACAGTCACTACCCAAGGTCACTCAGCTGACATATAGCTGAGCTGAGATTTGAACTAGCTCTTCTGGCATAGTCCATGTTCCGTTTCTGTCCACTCTCAGATCCTATCACCCACTTCTAAGTTCCTAGGACGGACTATCCCAGGTGCCAGTTCTGGGGATGGTGTGACTCCAACTGAGAAGGGTCAGGGAAGCAGTTAAGACAATGGACTCTGGTTTCCAATCACAACTCTGCCATTACTCATGGTGGCTACTCTGAACCTCACCTCTGACACCCACGGGTCATATCATAGGACGGCCAGGAGAAAAGTCTGGGAGAAGGCAAGTGGAAGCCTGGTATAAATTCTAGAGTCCATTAGAAGGTGTTGCTTCCTGTGATGATAATGATTCAAACATCAATGAGATGTTTTAACATCAGTGGTTAAGGTGCTTGCCTGCAAAGCAGAAGGACCCGAATTCATTTCCCCAGATGCACAAGATGACGCATGTGTCTGGAGTTCGTTTGCAGTGGCAGGAGGCCCCCATGTGCCCATTCTCTTTCTGCCTCTTTCTCTCACTCTCTCTAATAAATAAAAATAAAAGTACAAAACATCAATGTAATAGTGTGGCAGAGCTATTTTGTGACAGTGACCAGTGTTCTGACACCCCTTCATAGATCAGTGTCCAGAGGTGATATGACCCTCAGGCAGGGGACAACAGGTGCCCTACAGATGTCCACACAGAACAAGGACACAGTGTTTGCTGGGGTGTGCTCATGAAGGCCTGAAGATAGGGCTGAAGCCTGGTTCCCTTGAAACAAAGCAACAGCCTTAGCTGTGGCAGGATTCAGCTTCCAGGGTCAAGGACACTCTGGTTCAGGGACTGGGAGAGTGGAATTTGCATCCAGTGCCTGCCTGCCTGCCATCCAGAGAATCTACAGAGACACTTGGGCGCTTTGCTGGGTTCCCCCTGTCGTGCCAAACCCTTGCAGCAAGCAAGGGGGCACCCTGAAGGACAGGCTGCAGTGGGTTTGGCTCCTGGGCTCTCATTGCTGTCTGTTCCCTCTCTTCCCCACACACCAGGAAGTTGGGGGCTGTGGGATGAAGAGTCCAGTGTCAAGAGGTAGAAGATTCCTGGTGTGGCCATTGTAGAGAAATCCTGCATCCTCTCTAGTCTGCTGTTCTCACTTGGGAACAGGAATTGAACCTTCAGACTCCTAGCCACACAATCCCTCTGAGTCTGGCTAAGAGAACACAGAGCCGGGGGCTCCCTGTCACTGTCCCCAGGATGCCCTGAAAGCATGTTAGCTCTAAAATTTCTATCTTTTGTCTTCTTCTGGAATAGAATTTGCAGGACCAACCCTCAGAGACAGAGGAGGCAGCCGTCACATGTCACATTGTGGGCAACAAATCCTTCTAAAGGGGAGCTAGGGGCCTGCACTTGTTGCCTCAGTGAAAACAGAGATTCTTCTGGAAAAATCACCTGAAATTGTTTTACTTTTTTTTTTTCAAGCATTGCTAATTTAGCTGGGTATGTAGCTCAGTTGGTAGAGGGGCTTGCCTAGCATGCATGAAGTCCTAACACTGAATAAAACCGGATATGGTGATATAAAACCAGGCATGATGGCGCAGGTTTGTAATCCCAGAACTTGAGAAGTGGAGGTAGGGGAATAACAAGTTCAAGGTCATTCTTAACCACATAGTGGGTCTGAGATCAGTCTGGGCTACATGAGACCCTATTTCAGAAAAAATAAATAAAGGCAGTACTAACTTGTACTGATTTATTTCAATAAAGAGTATTTTTAAAATAAAAGTTATAATCAGAGACTAGAGGGAGGGGTTATTCAGAAGAGCCATTTGACCCTGAACTCACACTGTAAATAGCCTCAAAGGTGGACTTTGAATTGTTATTTGCAAATGGGGTTAGTGGACAACCACAGAGGTATCCCAGCAAGGCTGCAGAGATGAGGTTCCCTATAAAACTTTTAGCTTGTGTCTTATTCCTTCCATATATAGAGTTCATGGTTTCTTGTGAACAAGAAAATATTTCTGTATATTAAATGTGTTGCCTGGTTAACTATTTCAAATAATACAACTCTTACAAAACAATTTTGACTTTTTTTTGGTTTGTTTTTCAAGGTAGGGTCTTGCTCTAGCCCAGGCTGACTTGGAATTCACTAGTCTCAGGCTGGCCTTGAACTCACAGTGATTCTTCTACCTTGGCCTCCCAAGTGCCGGGATTAAAGGTGTGTACCACCACGCCCAGCTCTCACTTCTTAAATGTGCTAGATGCCTGAGGGAATCATAAAATGTTCCAGAACAATTTTCATCCTGATAGCCATGACTATCTACCCTACCTTCTCAGCCCACTGCCTGTTGACTCCAATTGTGACCTCATATTATTCTAGAATGGACTCCTCCTCTCTAGGCCCTTTTTAATTTTAAAATTTTTATTTATTTATTTGAGAGTGAGTATGAACATGCCAGGGCCTCTCTGCCATTATAAATGAACTTCAGACACATGTGCCACTTTGTGTGTCTAGTTTTATGTGGGCACCAGGGAATTAAACCCCGGCCAGTAGGCTTTGCAAGCAGTCACCTTTAACCACTAAGCCATCTCTTTAGCCCTTTTCTTTCTGGACTCTGCCTTGTAATGGAGCTAGGCTGAAGAGGAATGGTACATGTTGGACAGTGGAGCTGGGTAGAGGGAGATACTGGTCTTGGGCCAGGAATGGATGTGAATCTAGCCAAGGGAGTCTCAGTGTGCCATGGCCAAACTGACCCAGCATTCTCTGTCCTGTGGAGGGTCACCACGTGTGGAGGGAGGGAAACGCAAGGCTGGAAGGTCAGAAGGACTAAGTAGCAGAATGAGTTATGAGCAGAACTGAAGAAGCTGCCCTTCCACTGATCTTGGGGACAAGTGTCAGAATAGGAGACAGGACCCAACTCATACACAATGCCTGCCAGGACTAGTGACCCTCTCCCCACCCCACCCCTAGCTGCCTTCCTCACAATGGGGTTTATTGCTGAGGTCTCTGGGGGCATCCTAGGGAGGGTGAGGCAGGGGCCTGCCTGCCAGACACACTCAGGGCGCCATCCCTTTCAAGCATGAGCCATACCACCTGGGCTCTACCACTCCCAGTGTGCTCTTAGCTCTGCCCAAGGTGTAGGGCCCTGGAGGCCTTCTTGGAGCTCCTCCAGCAACCATCATGCAAGGTGGTGCTGGGGACTGCCCTCTTGCTAGGAGGCGGAGGCCTCGTGCTGTGGGCTCAGAGGAAGAAGAGAAGGAAGGCATCTTTGGATCCTGCCCAAGACAAATATCCAGAATTCTACCATGCAAATGACAGCTGGATCAAATCTCACTTTAGCCGCCTCTCCGAAGAGAGGCTGCCCCCTCAGTACTACGCCAGTACCAGCCACAGTATTCCCCAACCCTTGTGTGGGAATAAGGATGCCAACCCCAATATCCGTGTGGAGACCCTCACCTCGACTTGTGGGGAAGGGGGCACAGCTATGCACAGGAACTCCTTCACCAGCAGGCCGAAGATGGCTGGGTCCTTGGCGACCAAAGAGATCCACAAGGAGCCAGGACAGTCTTCGGCCACCGAGGAGGCCACGTGGGCTGCTGTGGCTGCTTGTGCCAAGGAGATTGATGCCAAGGGACGCCATCTTGCTAACTCCATGATTCAGCGGGCTGCAGCTCACCAACTCCCTGACCACCTGGAGTCCAGGGACATCAGTCCAGAGGAACTGAAGGCCCTGGAGGAGGTGGAGCTGAAGCTGAAAGGGAATTCATACACCCATCGTGAAACCACCATGGCTGGTGTGAACCACACGCATACTTTCTATAGCCAGAGCCAACTTGGCCACCAGAGCCTCCAAAGCCATCCAAGCCACGTTTACTCCAGCCACCAGGATCATCCAGGTCACCTGAGCCACCAGGGTCATCAAAGTCACTCAAACTACCAGACTCATCTGGGCCACTCGAGTCATCAGGGTCATCCAGTACCCTCAGTTCTTCAGGCTCATCTGGGTCACTCAAGCCACCAGAGCCATAACCTGCCTAACCGCAGCCACTAATCCATGGCTCTAGAAGCCACTTGGCCATGTTCCCCATCCCCCAGCAGGGCTGGCTCACATACACAGACCTGTTTTCTCTCCTCTGGGGAAAACTATGTGACCCAGGGTGAGAGGTTGTCACCCATGTCTCCGCTTCTTCTAGCCCCAGGAGGGGTCATGAGTTGAGGAAGAACCAAGGCAGCCATCACAGACTCCCAAGGTCCCAAAGACCCACCGAGAGGAGACAGACGAGGCAGAGCTCAGGAGCAGCTGAACCCCACACTGACTCCACATGCCTGAACGGAGCCAATAAAGCCCTGTGTGCCCTCACTCTGTGTCTGGGGCTTTATGGTCAGCTGAGGTCTGGATGGGGATGGAGGCAGAAGCTGTGCTGCCAGCCATCCTCTGCAAGTGGGACTCGGTTGGGGGGTCTTCTCACTGGGTCTGATTGAGATCATAAGGCAGCCTGTCATGGCCTCTAGTGCTGGGGACGAGATGCTAGAGGGGCCTCAGAACTACCATCCTGCTCTTGCCTGGGAAGGAGGAAGCAACCAGGAGCTGGGGGAGAGGCTTCGAGACAGTGAGCAAGCCAGGTAGGACTTTGGACCCCATATTCTTAGTGTCACCTCCAGTCCGTGCCCCCACACCGTAGCTCCCTTCTGCACCTGCTTCTGGGAGCCCCCAGGGATCCATGTGTCCCGAGCTATGAAGCTCATGCCACCATTGCTGGAGCAGTGACGGTGCTTATGGCAGCTGCTACCAGAATTATCGGCACTCCTAGTGTCCCGCTGTTCTTTTGTGGAAGTAGATGCCTTGGCCGTGTTAAGTCATAGCTCTGTAAGGAAGGTAATGATAGCTATTTTGCAAACGAGGCTTCTGCAATTCAGAGATATCAAACTCTGTATGAGGTGACATACAAGAGATGTTTGATCCAGCTTGCCTCACAGTTCCCTGTCCTCTCTCTACTCACACTGTCACATCCTGACAATTGCTCTGCCATCCTACACACCTGGCACTCTCCCTGCCTCCTCCTCTTAGGCCCCAAGAAGGCATTTTAGGAGTAAGGGGAGGCAACCCCCACGCCAACATCAAGTCGCCACTTCCTCTGGGCATCTTTAGAGAAGTCAACAAGGCACTGCCTAGCCTCAAGTAACTCTTTTTAAAAACTTTATTAATCCATTTGTGTGTATGTGGGGGGCACATGTTAGTTCATGTGCCATTTTGCATCTAGCGCTGGGGAACTCAGCTTTGAAAGCAAGTGATTTAACCGCTGAGCAATCTTCACACTCCCTCCAAGTAACTCTTTGACATAGAAATTTTGTGCAGTTAGTATCTTTGGGATCTGTTATAGATTTATCAGGGATTCTGGGCCTGTGGGTCTCAAATCCCAGGAACACATCATGGGGAAGGATAAGTCCACAAATATCTTAAACATTAATCGATTTTATAAAGTAGAGCTGAGAGCATTTTAATTTTCCTGTGCATTACTAACAGGCAACTGTATAACGTAATTATTTATTTGTTTAAATATTTTTTATTATTTATTTTATTATTTTTTAAAATATTTTCTTTTATTTATTTGCAAGTAGAGAGAAACAGAGAAAGAGAAAGAGAGAGAGAGAGAATCAGAGAGAGAGAATGGGCATGCCAGGGCCAGACAATGACCACTGCAAACAAACTCCAGACACATGTGCCTCGTGCCTCTTTGTGCATCTGGATTTACGTGGGTACTGGGGGAATTGAACCTGGGTCCTTGGGCTCTGGAGACAAGTGCCTTAACCACTGAGCAATCTCTCCAGCCCTATTTTTATTATATTTATTTATTTTCAAGGAGAGAGAGAGAGAGAGAGAGAGAGCGAGAGAGAGAGAGAGCATGCCAGGGTCTTTAGCCACAGCACATATGCCACTTTGTGCATCTGGCTTTATGTGGGTACTGGGGAATTGATTGAACCTGAGTCATTAGGCTCTGTAGGCAAGAGCCATCTCTGCAGCCCCCAATTTTTTTTTTATTTTTTATTTTGTGGAGAGTAGTTTAAGATGGGGGTCTCTCGTCCTTTGGAAGCCTGGCTGGTCTTTTGTTGCTCATTATGTAGACCAGACTCAACCCTGCAGTGATTCTCCTGTCTCTACCTTCCTAGTACCAGGATTGCAGATTTGTGCTACTATGCTAACTTTAGTTTTGTTGTTTTAAATATTTTTTCATTTATTTGCAAGCAGAGAGAGATAAAAGAGAGACAGAGAGAATGGCCCTTCAGTAGCTGCAATGATTCCATATGCCACTTTGTGCATCTGGCTTTATGTGGGTACTGGGGAATTGAACTCCAGTCGTTAGGCTTTGCAGGCAAGTGCCTTAACTGCTGAACCATCTCTCTAGCCCCCCTAACTTTAGTTAGGTTTTTTTTAAGGCAGGGTCTCACTCTAGCCCAGGCTGACCTGGAATTCACTATATAATCTCAGGGTGACCTCAAATTTATGGCAATTCTCCTACCTCTGCCTCCCAAGTGCTGGGACTAAAGGTGTGTGCCACCACACCTGGCTAACTTTAGTTTTTTATTTAAAAATATTTCATAAAAATTTTAATTTAAAATTCAGGCATAGTGGCACATGCCTTTAGTCCCAGCACTTGGGAGGCAGAGGTAGGAGGATTGCTGTGAGTTCGAGGCCACCCTGAGAAAACATAGTGAATTCCAGGTCAGCCTGGGCTAGAGCAAGACCCTACCACGAAAAACCAAAAAAAAAAAATTTTTTTTTTAATTTAAAAATATGGGGTCAATCACATTGGGTAATGTTGAAGACAAATTACAACAAAACAAAACTAAGAGAGGTTTTACATCCAACAGAGACTTAAAAATGCACACACAGGAGCTGGGAATGTAGCTCAGTGGTAGAGAATATTTGTCTACCACCCTGGGTTCAAATCTTTGGTCCAGAAAAGAAAAAGGAAGATAATCATGTATAGAACATCTTAAATCCCTCACATAAAGATCATTACAATACAACTTCAGGTTATCTAACTACAACTTTGGAATCTTAACTTTAAAAACAGGTTTTTAGGTCAGCCTAGGCTGCAGTGAGACCCATACCTCAAAAACACACACAAAAAGTGTTAGCTGGGGGCTGGAGAAATGGCTCAGTGGTTAAGGCACTCGCTTCCAGTGCCTAAGCCCCCCGGTTCAATTCCCCAGGACCCACATATGCCAGACCCACAAGGTGGTGGCCCTGGTGCTCTCTCTCTCTCTCTCTCTCTCTCTCTCTCTCTGATTGAAAATGAATAAATAAAATATTATTAAAAAATAGCTGGGCACGGGTGGTACATGCCTGTAATTGTAACACTTGAGACAAGACAGGAAGATCAAGTGTTCAGAGTCATCCTCAGCTACGTCGAAAGCTCGAGACCAGCCTCAGCTACATGAAATCCTGTTGCAAAAAAAAAAAAGCAATTGAAAAAAGTGGAGGCTGAGAAGATGGGTTCAGTGGTTAAGGTGCTTACTTGCAAAACTTGCCTTCCTGGGTTCAAATCCCAATAAAGCCCCACATAAAGCCAGATGCACAACGTGACAAATGTGTATGAGTTTGTTTACAGTGGCAAAAGTCCCTGGTGTGCTCTATTTCCCCCTTCTAAAATAAAAATATTTTAAATAAAATGCTTCAGATGGGCAAAATTAAATCTTTAGTTAGTACCCACATTAATTCTCTGGTTCTGATCATTGTACTAGAGGTAAGATGTTATTGGCAGAGGCCAGGTAAGATGCATAGAAATTCCTTGTATTACATTTCCTCCTTTTCTGTAGGTCTCAGAGTAGTTCAAAATCCAAAGTCAGAGCTTGGGGAGTTTGCTTAGTGATTGAAGGTGCTTGTTTGCAAAGCCCATGGCCTAGGTTTGATTCTCCAACATCCACCTAAAGCCAGATATGAAAAGTGTTCCTGTGCAGCGAGTGGCAAGAGACCATAGCACCCACACACACACACACACACACACACAAGTGCAAATAAATATTTACATTAAAAATCCAAGGATTGCATGGTGGCACACACCTTTAATCCCAGCATTTGGGAGGCAGAGGTAGGAGGATCGCTGTGAGTTCGAGGCCAGCCTGAGACTACATAGTGAATTCCAGGTCAGCTTTGGGCTAGAGCAAGACAGTACCTCAAAAAAAAAAAAAAAAAAAAAATCAAAAAACAAAAAACCACATTTGGACAATAAATGCCTGCATGTCAAAGTTTTATTATAGTTGTGCTGCCAGCAAAATGGCCTCGAGGCAGTGACAAAGGTGAGGACATTTATTAGGAAAGGGACAATGGAGGATTGTGAGACCAGCCAAGGCCACTAGACTCTGGCCTGAGTCAGCTTGGTGTGTGGCTGGCTTCCCAGAGTGAGATCTAATTTTATTCAAATTCATTGGAAATTTGTTTAAGCATTTTGTCAGGAGTTTCTTCCCAGAGAGGTTGTGACCTACATTATGGAAAAAAAAAATGCTGCCCCAGGCCAGGCAGGTTTGATACCATTATTCTTTTACACAACAAATTGTCAACCCCCACCTCAGCAGGTCTGTGCTGAGTGCCCAAAGGAGGCCAGAGTGAAAGGGACACCCTCCCTAACTCCAGGCGAAGCTAGAGGAGAGAGAGGAGCCAGGGGGCTTCTGATGGGGTGCACACAGAACAGTGCATCTTGAGCAAATGTGCGGAGGCAGGAGCCTGACAGTGGGCTGCTGGTGGAGGGGGATGGGCACAGACAGGTTTGCTTTTTGTTTTCATGGTGCTGGAGATCAAAGCCAGGCCTTGCACATGTCAGGCAAGTGCTCTACCATTGAGATACACTCCGCAGCTCCCCTGACAGTCAGATTGAAGGAGACAGGCGAAGGCCAGGGGGAAGGCCAGAAGGTGACTGTGGAACTTAAAGCTAGCGAGGACTTTGGGGACTGTATGTTTTCATTTTGTAAAGAAGGCCAAGTTGAGAATTGTCATTACCTTCACGTTGCTAGGACAAAGCACTCGTGAAAAAGCAGCTGATGGAAGGAAAGGATTGATTTTGGTTCACAGTCTGGGGTGGGGAAGCTTCATGATGGCAGGGGAAAGCATGGCACGAGCAGAGGCTGGACATCACTTCCTTGCAGCAGTAGGTGAAAACAGCAGCAGGAGAGTGAGCTGATCTCTGGGCAAGGGGGAACTGGCTGTAACAGCCCAAAGCCTGTCCCCAGCAACACACCTCCTCCAACTAGGCTCCACCTCCCAAATTGCTACCAGCTGGGGACCAAGCATTCGACACACATGAAATTATGGGGGACATCTGTTTCAAACTATCACAAGAATTTTGCCTAATCCTTTGGGCAAGGAGTGACTGAAGGACTCTGAGGGCCTCTGTGTATGATAGCAGACAACAGGGCTGTACGAGGAACAGAGAATGGAACCTCAGAAGAGAGAGGCCCAAGGGGCTGGATGTCCCAGAGACTTCTTAGAGGAGACAGAGATGATAACAAGCTAAGGGTTCATAACAGTGACTAGAGATACTCCTGTGAGAGAGACTGGGCTTCCTTTTGGCCACAGGAAGTCACTATGGGGAAGCTTTTACAACCCCAGTTCCACTTAATGCCCTCCAGAGCAACTTCCAGAATGCAGAATGGGAGGGACTCATCCCACTGTAATGGAGAGGGGAATTTGAGAGGGCTTCCCTGCTGTTAGCGCCCCCCCCACCTGTGGGGGTTTGAATCAGATGTCCATATAAAGTCATGGTCTCATGTGTTCTTAATGTTGGTGTCCAGCAGTGTTGTTGGGAATGGGTTTAAGGGAGTTACAGCCGCCCCCCCCTTGCCAGAGCTCAGCTCCATTTCTTGCTGATGTCCAGCCTCTGCTCATGCCAAGCTTCTCCCTGCCATCATGAAGCGTCTTCTGGAGACTAAGCCAAAATAAATCTTTTCCTCCCATCAGCTGCTTTTGGTTGAGTGCTTTGTCCAGCAATGTGAAGGTAATTATAACACCCCACTTTAAGGTGTGAGTACTTTCTCCTGACTCCATCAAGATTACAACCAACACCCTCTGAGCATTGGGTTCTATTTCTAGGCACTTTACAAAAAGGATCTCACTTTAAAACTCTATATGAAAAGTACTAGTAGTTCTCCCTTTTTTTAGTTAAGGAAGCTGAAGTTTAGTTGCCATTTTCTTTTTTCTTTGTCCTTGTAAATTTTTACATTGTATTAATTTTTAAAAGATATTTTTATCTGGAGAGAAAGAGAGGGGGAGAATGGGTACACCAGGGCCTCCTGCCACTGTGTATGAAATCCAGACACTTAAATCACTTTGTGCATCTGGCTTTACGTGGGTACTGGGAAATTGATCCCAGAACAGCAGGCTTGCAAGACAATGTCTTGAACTACTGAGCTATCTCTCCAGTTCCTATTTTTTTGAGATGGGGTCTCCCTATTTACCTCAGATTGGCCTTGAGCTCTGCATGGAGCCCAAACTGGCTTCAGTCTCATGATCTTCTGCCTCAGCACCCTGAGTGCTGGGATTTCAGAAGTGTGATTCCATGCCAGGTGGTCAGGCCATTTTCCTATTCTCTCAGCTGGGGAGGGGTCACACCAAGGGCTAGTTCACAAGGTCTCAGCTGGGGAGGGGTCACACCAAGGGTTGGTTCTCAAGGTCTCAGCTGGGGAGGGGTCACACCAAGGGTTGGTTCTCAAGGTCTCAGCTGGGGAGGGGTCACACCAAGGGCTGGACATGCAGTCAAGGTGAAGGAAGGGGCTCTTTGTGGCACTAAGCCTCAGATTTCAAAGTGCTATTTGTCACATTTTCCTAGTTGAACCTTTAAAATAGCTCTGTAAAGTAGGACTGAAATGACTTGTCATTCACAGACAAGGAAATGAATGCAGACTTGGAGGCATGATGACTTGTTAGCCAGAGCCAGCACACTTCCCAGCTTGCACTTCTTCCTGGGAGTCAGGCATGGGTCCAGTGCCCCCTTCCACAGTCAAGAGGGAGGGCTGTGCCACAGGAGCACAGGGTTATGCTGCCTACCAGGGGGCCAGACCTTGCTGTCCTGCTTTGAGACCAGGTCTATCCATGGGGACCAGGGGCTTCTGGAACTTACTCCTGATAAAGGGTGACTTGGGAGTGACTGTGGCTGAGCCAGGGACTATAGCTTGAACTTGCCACAGCCCAGGGCTTTAGCACTTGAACAGAACAAGTGACAAGACCTTTAAACTCTTAATCAAGGGTGTTGGTCCAATGTTGGCTAAGTGGGAACTCTCACTGAGTTGGGCGGCCCACTGAGAAAGTGTAAAATCTCATGCAGCAAGATAGGAGGCTCAAGCCTGGCGTGGTGGCGCATGCCTTTAATCCCAGCACTCGGGAGGCAGAGGTAGCAGGATCGCTGTGAGTTCAAGGCCACCCTGAGACTACATAGTGAATTCCAGGTCAGCCTGGACTAGAGCAAGACCCTACCTCGAAAAACCAAAAAAAAAAAAAAAAAAAAAGATAGGAGGCTCAACCTTTCTGCTCGCAGCCTGACTTGGAGGCGATGGAACACAGTCCAAAGCTATTTGTTTCAAGATGTTCCCTGCAATGTTACCAAGGGGAAAAAAATGCTAACTACCCAGCGAGATCCTGGCAACCCACTTGGTGAAGACTCATAGTTCAGTGAACAGCATGGGAAAGGTGTGTGGTATGAAGTCGAGTCCTCTTCAGGATGACTCACAGGAACATTTTCTCTCAGCTGCTGTGCCAGGAAACTCTGGTGTTTCTCTGAGGCAGCTGCTTTGTTTTTATCTTTTGGGTTCTGCATATCTGTTAGCTGACCATGTTTCCCTTTTAGCTTTGGCTGCCGGGAAGCTCCCCATTACATTGATGGCTCATCTCTCACAAATGTATGGCAGGGATTTTGTGTGCCAATACTGCTCTTGGCGCTTTCTTCTCCCAAATATCTACTTATTCATAATCCCACTGTATTGTGTGCTGTGTTTGTAAACTACTTCAGGTTTTTGCTTATCTGTCTGTCTGTCTGTCTGTCTATTTTTTAAGGCAAAGGAGATTTATTGAGAAAAGAAAGCCCCCAAGTGTCAGTGCCATGCCTAAGAATTTGGCCAGCATCTAAAGAAGAGAAAAGGAGAGAAAAAAAGAGGAAAAGTATGTTTTCTGAGTTAGAACTCAGGAATCAAGCAGGCTCAGCAGTGCAGATCTGTGAGCAATGGTCTTTTTTGGGGGGGGTCAGGGTTTCATGTAGCTCAGGCTAGCCTTGAACTTCTATGTGCTGTAAAATTATCTTGAACTTCTGATCCTCCTGCTTCTACCACTCATGATTACAGTTATGTGTGTGTGCTGCCACGCCCAGTTCAGTAGTTATTTTGTTTCTTTATTTTGTTTGTTTGATTTAACTCCAGGTAGGGTCTCACTCTAGCCCAGGTTGACTTGGCACTCTGTGTAGTCCCAGGCTGGCCTCCAATTCATAGCGATCCTCCTACCTGTGCCTCTAGGATGCTGGGATTAAAGGTATGCACCACGGCACCGGCTCCTTTGGAGTGGTATGGAGAGGAGGAAGGAGAGGCAAAAGAAAGTTGAATGAAAAACACAAAAGGAGATGATTCTAGTCACATTGTCCTCAGGGTCAGCTCAAGAGTATCCGCTCTGTTGGTCTCTCAAAGAAATAAATGCCAACACTTGTCTCCCGCTTCTCAAATAAATGCTTGATAAATCAAAATGTCACAAAGTAAAACACCATTCACCTGGAGAACTGGCAAAGCTTCCTTTTGCCAATGCCAAGAGTCGGCGGGCATGAAGTAACGAAGCCCTGCTGCTGCTTCTGGGCTCTGTCCCGATGAACTGGAAGCAGGCACCCAGGAAGTTCCACGTAGATATGACTCTGCAGTTACACACCTGACTATGGGGACTGGGGAGGAATTCCTGGACACAGGCAAGGAAGGCTTTCCTGAAAATAGTTGTTTTAGCATTGTTTGCAGTAGCAAAAAGAAGGAAACGCCAGGTGTGGTGGCGCATGCCTTTAATCCCAGCACTCGAGAGGCAGAGGTAGGAGGATCACCATGAGTTCAAGGCCTTCCTGAGACTACAGAGTGAATTCCAGGTCAGCCTGGGCTAGAGAGAGACCCTACCTCAAAAAACAAACAAAGAAACAAAAAAAGTGAAACAGCATAAATATCCTCAAGTCTCCCTCTCTCCCAGTTGACCTGGAATTCACTATGTAGTCTCAGGGTGGCCTTGAACTCATGGTGATCCTCCTACCTCTGCCTCCCGAGTGCTGGGATTAAAGGCGTGTATCATCATGCCCGGTTTACTGGTGATTCTTTCTGGTTATGCAGCAGAATGTTTCATTAAAACAAATTAAGAAGCCAGGCATGGTGGCACATGCCTTTAATCCCAGCACTCAGGAAGCAGAGGTAGGAGGATGGCTGTGAATTCGAGGCCAGCCTGAGACTACTTAGTGAATTCCAGGTCAGCCTGGGTTAGAGTGAGACCCTACCTTGAAAAGAAAAAGAAAAAAAAAAAAAAGACAAAAACCAAGAAATGGAAAGCAAATGAAGGAAACAGTATCATGCACCTGGGAGACCGTTCCACCTGCACCAGGGCAGGAATGGGAAGGACAGGTGAAAAGCCATGGTGGGGACCAGAGGTCTTGAACCCCAAGAGGATGGGAAGATGTTGGTTCCTGGGCTGGGGCTCTGTTGCAGGCTTCGTGATCCAGGGCTCCACTGGCGAGTTTCCGTTCCTGACCAGCCTTGAGCGTCTGGAGGTGGTGAGCCGCGTCCGCCAGGTCATGCCCAAGGACAAGCTCCTGCTAGCTGGCTCAGGCTGCGAGTGTGAGCCACATGCCCTGGGACCTGGGGGGGGGGGGCTGGGTCATGGGGTTGGGTTCCCTCTATTGTCTTGCTTCTATCTGGACATGAGAAGATCCCCTTTCCTTGTCTTCTTTCTCCTTTCCTCCCTTCCCTCCTCCCTCCTACAGCCACTCAAGCCACGGTAGAGATGACCGTCAGCATGGCTCAGGTTGGAGCTGATGCCGCCATGGTGGTGACCCCTTCCTACTATCGGGGCCGCATGAACAGTGCTGCCCTCATTCACCATTACACCAAGGTGGGTGGGAGGGGAGGACATGGGCTGAAGGCCTGGGACCAAGAGGTGGTTGGAGGAGGTGTGCTCAGGGAGAGGGAGTGGACTAGTAAACCCACATCATGGAAAGGGCCAATCTGGGACAAAGGCGGATTAGTACCAGCTGTATGACATCAGGGCCACTTCCCTAGTCACTCTGTCAGTTTCCTTCCCGCTAAATAGAAGAAATATTGACACCAACCTCATGCAGTTGTTCAGGGTCACATGAGATCTGGAAGGTGTAGGGCTTTGGACTGTGCCTGGCTCACAGAGAGGACACACTATATATTGGCCATGAATGCTACTCACACTTAAGAGCTAAGCCTGTCAGGTAGCCCTGCTCTGACACAGACCAGGACCTTCTGGGAGCAAAACTCCAGCTCCGAGGACCCTTTTCTCTGGCCTGTCTGCAGGTGGCTGACCTCTCTCCCATCCCTGTGGTGCTGTACAGTGTCCCAGCCAACACGGGCCTGGATCTGCCTGTGGATGCAGTGGTCACATTGTCCCAGCACCCGAATATCGTGGGCATGAAGGACAGTGGTGGCGATGTGAGTGGCAATAGCTCCCAGGATGGGGTCTCTTCCTTTTCCTCTGGTTCTAGTTTCAAACTCAGGGCAGCTCTGAGCCCTGTCAGTACCAGGCTCCTGTCTGGGTTCTCTGGTGGATGGACTCTCTGGGGCTTTGTCTGAACTTGAGGGCATCTCTCTGGGGACTGAGCTTTCATTGGGCAGCACATGCCCAGTCCATCCTGGGTGTCACACCATGTTTGCTGTTACAGGTGACCAGGATCGGGCTGATTGTCCACAAGACCAGCAAGCAGGATTTCCAGGTTCTGGCTGGGTCCGTCGGCTTCCTGCTGGCCAGCTACGCTGTGGGTAGGCTCTCTAGCTGTCCTGGGTGACCAATATACTCTGAGACTTCTATTGAAGAGTCTGTTGGGAGAGACCTGAGGCCAGGACTGGGGCTGCAGGGCTGGAGGCTTCAGTGAAACCATGCTGGATGGAGGAGGCTGTCCAAGTACAGTTCTGGCCTGTAGGAAGAAGGCCTGCATCTGTTAATTCCCAAGTTCCATGCTTAGATGACAACTTTAGCTGCTCTAATCTCACCCTGCGCATCATTCTCTAAAGGCAGAGGTCTTGCAGCCTCTGCTCTAGACCACAGATCTGTTGTCCTCTACCTCTGGTTCCATGACAGAATGAATTGTCAGATCTGAGGGGTTGGGTGAGGGAACCCCGGCTGCCTGTCACTTGCACAACTGCTCTTGTCTTGGGTCAGGGTTCTTGGGTCCAGATGGGACTGAGCCCTGAAGGAGAAAGGAAGGGAATGGAGGCAGCATCTGCTTCCCTTCAACCAAGCCCCAGTGAGTGAGGTTTGAGTGGCTTTTCTAGTCTAAAGGGACAGCATCAGTTCCCATTCCCTCTGGGCGCTGCAGACGTTGGCTTGTTGTTGGGTCTTTGCACACCTCCCTTTGGTTATGCATGCCATGGCCTCTAAAGTGAAGCAGAAGAAACCCATTTTCAGTTTCTTCTTGAGGGGCACAGAATCTGGAGGTGGGCAGTCTTGGCCCTGCCACTTTCCAAGTAAGCCAGGGCTAGGTACCTATGCTTGCTGAGCCTCAGTTTCTATTCTTTAAAACAAAGAAGTCAGAAAGAAGTCATCCTCCACTCCGTAGTGAGTTTGTGGCCAGCCTGAGCTACATGAATGAAACCTTCTTTCAAAGAACAAAGTGAAAAGGCATTGTGAGATTTGAGAGAGCCAGCCTCGTCTGACACCGCACCTGGCTCATAGTTGATAATAGAAACTTTACAGCTGGCCACTATATTGGCCCATTGCAAATCTCCTTGGGCTGGAGAGATGGCTCAGCAGTTTAAGGTGCTTGTCGCCTTTCTCTCACTATGTTGCTGAGGTCTGTGTGCTTCGCTCCACAGTCACACCCAGAGGCTGGAAGAGCTAGGGGAGGGCTCTTTGAGATCACAGCCAGTCTGTTTTCACAGCCCAGATGAGAGGGAAGGATTAGAGGGGCTGAAGCATGAGATCATGCAGCCTTCAGAGGAAATGCCCAGGCTCCTGGTCTAGTGCCCAGAGCTCTTACCCACCTCTCCCGGGGTGAAGTCCCATCACCTCTGTCAAGGCTATTGTGAGAACTAGGTGTCATGTGGAGGGTGCAGGGCTCAGGGAAGGATCTGGCCTGCAGATCAAGACATCTCTGAGTAGCTCTTGGCCTGTGGGCTTCTATTTTAAGTGCTATGTCCCCAGAATGAAAAGATGTGGGGACTAGGGTTTGGGATTCTCTGTGGGAAGTGTCTTTGGCCAGTGTTGATTTTTGGCATTTCCCTCTGGGCAGGAGCCGTGGGGGGCGTATGTGCCTTGGCCAATGTGCTGGGGGCTCAGGTGTGCCAGCTGGAGCGACTGTGTCTCACGGGGCAATGGGAAGCGGCCCAGAAGCTGCAGCACCGCCTCATTGAGCCCAACACGGCGGTGAGCTCCCGGCCAAGGGCGTGGGGTGGGGGGGAAGCTCTGTGTCCTCATCGGAGTGGGAACTCGAGTTGGCACTGGGTCCTTGCTCAGTTGTTTCCTTTCAGAAACTCCTTGTAGACTTTAGTGCAGGAACTCCTTGTGCCTCCCCAGAAACTCCTGGCTGTGGCCAGAGGTGAGCCCTGTGGATTCCTAAACTGCAGAATGGGCTTGAATTCCCACAAGGGCTAGTGAAAGGACTGACCCTTTGTACAGCCATTGAAACACATCCTGAGTGACATCAGTGACCCAGGCCTTACTGACACAGTGGACTGTGTCCTTTAAATCAGATCATGAAAGTCACAATGACTTTCAAGAAGAAGCTGGAGGAGATGATGGTTTGGTTTTCAGGAGAGTTCTGTCTTAGAACTTCAGTTTAGCCCATGTACTCCAAAAAATTGAGTGCTTGTCAAGATCAAAGCCATTTTGAAGTCTGAGGCAAATAGAAAAATGTCTACCCATATTTTAGGTTATTTATTTTGTAATGGGACCTCAATATGTTGCCCAGGCTGGCCTTGAACTTTTGGTCTCATTTAATCCTCCCATTCTAGCCTCCTAAGAAGCTTGGACTACTATAGTCATGCACCACTGCATATAGCTTTATATACATTTTTAATTTAATTTTATTATTATTATTATTATTATTATTTGGTTTTTCAAGGTAGGGTCTCACTCTAGCCCAGGCTGACCTGGAATTCACTATGTTGCTGGGATTAAAGGCATGCGCCACCACGCCCGGCTTTATTTTATTATTTTTAAAAATATTTATTTATTTATTTATTTATTTATTTATTTATTTATTTGAGAGAGAGAGAGTCAGATAGAAAGAGAACATTCCAGTGTCTCTAGCCACTACAAACTCTAGACCCATGTGTCCCCTTGTGGATCTGACTTTACTTGGGTTCTGGAGAATTGAACTCAGGTACTTAGGCTTAGCAGCAAGTGTCTTAACCACCAAGCCATCTCTCCAGCCCATTATTTTATAAATAAATAAAAAAATTTTAACTGCCATGAACATTTTTGTACAGGTTTTCATTTTTCTGGGATAAACAGTAGTGCAATTGATGATGATGGCTGCATGTTTACTTTTCTTTCTTTCTTTTATTTATTTATTTTTTGAGGTAGGGTTTCACTCTAGCCCAGGCTGACCTGGAATTCACTATGTAGTCTCAGGGTGGCCTTGAACTCACAGTGAGCCTCCTACCTCTGCCTCCCAAGTGCTCTGGTTAAAGGTGTCTGCCCCCACGCCTGGCCATGTTTACTTTTTAAAGGAACTATCTAGGTTTAGCCAGTCAGGGTGGCTCACACATGTAATCCCAGTACTTGGGAATCAGAGACAGAGGTGTTACTGTGAGTTCAAAGTTAGCCTTGGCTATGTAGCAAGACTCTGTCTCAAAAACAAAAACAAAAACAAAACAAAACAAAAAACCATGAGCTAGGCTTGGTGGCTCACACCTTTAATCAGCACTAAGGGGATAGAGACTGAAGTAGGAAGATCACTGTGAGCTTAAGGGTAGTGAGTTCCGGGTCAGCCTAGGCTAGAGTGAGACCTTGCCTTAGAACAAAATCAAAGCACATACACAGAGAGGGACGGAGGGAGGGAGGGAAGGAGGGAGGGAGGGAGAGAGAGAGAGAGAGAGAGAGAGAGAGAGAGAGAGAGAGAGAGAGAGAGAGAGAGAGAGAGAGA
>PVHP010032817.1:0-20050 GCA_004024765.1 Zapus hudsonius | reverse complement strand
ATGTTTAAGGATTATCCAAAGTCACAGTTCCTTGTCCCTTATCTATGCAATATAACTTGTTCATGTATTACTATTTTTTTTTAATTGAAGCACCGCTGAGTGCCTGTGAGCTGAAGCTACAGAATACAGAATACAGACAGGTGAGAGCAGATGCAGCAGCTTCACTTGTAGTTTCTATGACTCCAGGGTCGGGTTTCTTTTTTTTTTTTTATTGTCCATAATGCGTTACATTATTTAGTGGGCAAACAATGAGCTGTTATCCCCAATTCCCCGATGCCCCTCCCACCCCAATCAACTGGATATCCTCCTCCATGGGTTGTCTGGATCAGTCCAGGGGACCATGGATAGCCTAGTATGCAGCCAGGTTCTCCTGGCCCTAGTATGTTGTTACTGAGGGGTGCCATGCCTCTGGATCATCTCCCCCACCACGGCTCTCACAATCTTTCCTCCCCCTCTTCCGCTCAGTTCCCTGAGTCGTGGTGGATGAGTATTAAGGCTGCTTTAATGTTGTGACCTTAGGGGTCTTTCGGGTTTCTTTTTTTCTTTCCTTCTCTCAAACTTTTCTATAGAAGAAGCTAGCCTGCTCTTGGGCAACTTCAAGGGGTAATTTCCAAGCCCTCAAGCTCTGCTTCTGGATAAATGACTCAAAGGGTCAGTTTCTATAATTCCAGGGAAGTGCCCCCCAATTGGACACTGAATGGCTGGGATGTTTCTAAAAGATACTTGATGCTTTGTTGTTTTACATTATTGACAACATTTTTTCTGTAAGGCAAAAATTATAGTTTCTTCCAAGCATTCTAATTATAGGATTGGGCAATGGGAAGTTGAAAGGCTATGTACAGTAGGTTTAAGTACAATGAGAATCAAACACCTCCTCCAGACCTCAGAAGAACACACTGGAAACGATCCTGCCACCCTCCCCAACCTTTGCTAGAGAAACGAAGTGTGTCTGGTAGAAATCTAGATCAAATTGCTTGGATATTAAACTGATAAGATAGAAGTAAGCAGAGTTCCACCAAAAATCCATCTACAGACCTTGCAATAACCATAGTCCAGTTGTACATCACAGGTAGAGTAATGCAAAACAGCCAGTTATAGTACGTGTTTCCCGAAGGATCAATAATCACGACTTCATTCGTCTCCCTACCATCAATTAAAAAGAAAGAGGGAGGTTACCAAGAAACAAGAGCATTTTGACTTGACCACATCAAGTACAGTTAGGCGTCTCGCTGATGATTACTGAGACAGAAGATGCAAAAGCTCACCCTGATGGTAAGCTTGGTAAGTGTACTCATCATAAGAGACTGATTAGTGAGGGTGAGAAGATGGTTCTGGCTGCCTACTGACCCAAGGAAACCATAGTGAGTAGATAAATCACTAGTCATATTAAAACCAAATGTTGAACTTCTATGAAAATCCTGTTTTTCTGCCATGACAAGGTTAGTTCATCACTCTGGGAACCAAGTGGAAATAGTGGAGAGGATTATGGAAATGAGTATCCTAAGATTCCTTTGGAAGGCTGTGGTGGTAGAAACGGTGACTTCTGTTCACTGTCCAGTAATAAAGTGACCAGGGACTAAGTGTTGGGGAGTGACTCATAAGTAGAGAAACAAGAGCAATTTAGCATGATGGTTTAGTATAAAATACATGCTCATAGGCATGCAGGAAGGATGCTTTAAGAGAGGCGGTAAAAAAAATAAAATACACGGTCAAATGAATAAATGCTTGATGTTCTGGGACGGAGACTATATTTTAGGAGATTTTTCTTATTATACAAGTTACAATAACTTTCAGAATAGGCCAAAGTGACTAAACTATTATTTGATAATTTTGTTTAAATATGATCAGAGAGCAATTTTCCTTTAATAAAAAATTTGTTTAAAAAGCTCTGCAAATGTTACTCTGCAATCCTTGGGAAATTCTAGCTTTCTAACTTTTGTTTTAAAAAGGACTCTTCGAGATACTGGAGTTTTGATAGCATTTGAAGCAATCAGGACTTTGGACTACTGTGAGGTACTCCTTAATGGTGTTTATTACCCAGAAGTTAATGAAATTGTTAAAATGTTACTTCAGTCTTTAAACATTAGCAGTAAGATCCTAAATGCTCAATTCTCCTTGAACTTCAAGTTTCCCAATAGCACATTTGTCCTCACCAATAGTTGTGGGAGTGAATTAACTTAGCCAAAAGAGCAAAATGCTTGATGGGAAAATTAATAATTTCTCATTTTATCAAGTTTAGAAAAACACCCAAATAATTTACATCAAATGTTTATAAAGTTTAAAGGCATTTTCTCTTGTTTCAAGGCTTTTTGCTATAAAATTCTCTTATTATATCAGGGAAATTATCTAATTTCAATGCCAGTAAAAATATTTACTCCTCTTTCTTATCTTTGCTTTTCTCTTCCTTCTTTTTCTTCTCTTTTTCCTTTTCCTTCTTTTTCTTCTCTGGGTCCTTTTTATTTTCATTTTTATCATCTGATTTGCTGAAAAAGTTGAACATGTAGTGTTAAAACATGAAACTATTACAGGTAGAAAGATGTAGGCTGATTCATGCCAGAGTCTCACTTACCTCTTTTTCTCTTTTTTCTTTTTCTTTTTTTCTTTTAGTTCTCTAAAGAAAACACAATATCCCAATCACACAATCGCATTACTCTCAGATTTACAATTTTTTTGCTTTCCTTTCAATTATCAAGAATTCTCAGCCTTACATTCACAGACCTGCCCTAGTGCTCAGAAACCAGAAATATCACCTCATCATGAGGAATTTTTAAGACGATTCTGAGATAAATAAGCAAAAGTTCCCAGGTTAATGAATATGGAAAAGTGAATAAAAATAGAGGCAACTAAATTGAGAAAAGAAATTCAAAAAATTAATTTCAGAAATAATAGTCCCCAAAAGTACACTTCCAAAGTTCTGAGATAGACAGATGATAGATAGGTGATAGATAGATAGATAGATAGATAGATAGATAGATAGATAGATAGATAGATAGATAGATGATAGATAAAATCACTTAACATTTAAGCTGCATGGTATCATTCACATTTAACAAATAAAATATCCAGCATTTCAGGAAAATGACATTAATTTTCTTCAGAGGAAATAATCTTGATCTAAGCAAATTTTTTCCGGAGTAGTTCAAAAGCTCTGTGGTAATCCATCCAGGCCATAAAGTTGGACAGTAATCCACTGTTTGAATAAGTAGGGCACATGGTATGCAGAATGAGCCAGCAGGTACAAGTCAGCTTCCCAGCAGGTAGGTAAGCATCACCCTCTCCAGTGTCATTACCTGTGCTGCATCAGCACCTGTCCCTATATACAGAATTCTTTAGGAATTCTTGACAACCCAAAATAAGCTGTGTCCATACACCGGCTCCCTGGAGCTGGCTTTGAAACACAGTGGTAAAGTCAATCTCTCCAATGATATAGCTTCAAGCTCTAATACACACACAGTCACCCACTTTCTATGAAAACTTAAGAACATAAGATTTCATGGGCGATCACATATGCCTTCAAAGTTGGTTAAGGACCTCGATGGATAAAGATTGAAAGATCAAACAAAACGGATGTAGGAAAGAGGCAGACTGAATGGACTCATGAATGATACTCTTCACCTCCCATGTCCCAAAGCTTCCAAGTAGACTGACTGAGTCAGCCAGTCCCCACCATTGCACCCCCAATGCCGGCACAAGGTGGATATGAACGCAGCCTCTGTGGTGGCAGAGATGAAGGCTAGGTTGAGGTCCAACATAAGGCTTACCACTCGCCAAGATGGGTGCTGGATATTCAACCTGCCAGTTACTGAGGTCAATGCCATGACTCCAGTTCTATCCCTTGAGGAAAGCAGTGAGTCACTTGATAGTAAATTAACTATAATGGACCCTTGCTATCACAGAAGGATATATATGAATATATATGTATATTTCTGAATAGATCAGTATATATATATAAATATATATGAATTCATTTGCTTTTATTGACACAAGAGTTTGGGTAGAGAGAGTATCATTGGGTAGAGAGTTAGATTATAAAGTATGACCCACCTATACAGAATTTGACACATCACTTTGGCCCTCCTTTGCAGCAAAGGAAATGTGGCCTTAAACACTGAGTACCAGTGGTACAGAGCAGAAGTAGTTCTGACCGAGGACAAGAGAGAACGAGGAGAAATGGATAAGGAGTTTCACTTGAAACTTCCAAACAAGGCAACGTGGTCAGTGACCTTTTGTCTATCGCATGAATCTTCCTCTTGTAAGCCTCCCAGGACAAAAGATGACTATAATCCTGGAAGGAAATGTTCCCAGGTGGGGTGACTTTTCTATATGAAATGGGGAATCTGAACAGTGAATAGATGAGCTGGGAGACTATATTAATGTGTAGGCTTTGGGTATTCCTTAACCACCTGCTAAGAGTGGGTTGTTGAGAGATTTCTTCTATCCCTTGGCTGGCTTTAAATGACAGAAACTAACATTCTCAAGGTTATAATCCCAACTTCTCAAGGCTTCCCTTTTGGGCTGACAGTGAATAGCTACCAAAGCCCAACCAATTTCAAAGTGTATCCATGTGGCATCACATTGTATAACCACTCTTGGCTTTGAGTCTAAATTCCACATCATCCTCTGTTCAGTCTTTCCAGGTCCAATGCTCTCACATCAATCATTCTAAAGAACACAGTCAATAAACTTCTTAACAGAGACCTCCATCCCAGACACTGCCTTCTGAAGAATTTAGCTGAAGACACATTGGTTCAAACTAAAAGAGAATACTGATGTGCCAAGGAAAGGCAGTTACATATACACCACAGACCTGTTCTTAAATATATATATATATATATATATATATATATATATATATATATATATATATATATTAGTTGCATTTTCCAGTTGTAAATAAACAAATGAAAAATAATAGAATCACGTTGCTATTAAATTAGTTCACCTGCCAGGTATTTGCTCTAGCTCAAAATCAGATGCTTTGCTAACTGTACTGATTTTCTTTTTTTAAAGCTTTGGTTTTTTAACTATCAATGTACTTACTGGTCTTTGTTGCTACTGTTGTTCACATTGAAAAGGGCCATGGTACCAGGCAGGTACTGCTCCCTGGGAAATGAAGAACAGTGAGATCGTAATGTTCACCATCTAAAATAATGCTCATAATAAACAAATTATTTCCAGTTTCCACTCATTACAAAAGATTGACTTGATGACTTTTGAAAATAATACACATTATTATAATCTCCCAGGTTCCATGAAGTACAACTTGTATTAAAAAAAACTATACATTGAACAAAATAGTAAATGCCCAATGGCCAATGTTCCTACCAAAAATTAACATCGTTCTTGGCTTTGAGTCAACCAAGTTGGATACCACTGACTTCCAGAAAATACCTAAGATGGCCAGGAAAGACAGAAACCTATGGCAAAGGAGGTAGACAGTATTCCTGGGGATGACAATTGAGGTTGTCCTCTGACCTTTGCAGGCAAGGGAACAGACACCGGCACACATAGATATCCTTATACACAAATATACAGACAAACAGGCACATCACACACACACACACAAAAAAAAAAAACCAATCACATCAAGAGCAATAAATCAACCTGCTCACCTCTGTGATGGTCCTCCCCTTCTGTATGAGCTGTTTCTAAAGGAGCCCCTTGCATGGGCATTTTCATTCTCCGATTCTTCAGATATGGAGGCACTGTCATCGTTGTCAGAAAAGGAACTGCAGTCCGACAGGAGGCAGAGGTGGATTTCATTAGTGTGTCAGCCATATTAGATGAGCAACATTTCTCATTATGGGGAACCTTGCCCCATCTCTTCCCTTCCCTCACCAACAAACAAAACACATAGCAATTTAAATATACATACATACATACATACATACATACATACATACATACATGAGACAGAGAGAAAAGTACAGACAGAGAGTGAGTGAGTATGGGTGCAAAAGAGCTTCCTGCCACTGTAAATGAACTCCAGGCATATGAGCCACTTGGTGCATCACTCTTTACATGGGTGCTAGGGAATTGAATCCAGAACATCAGGCTTTATAAGCAAGTGCCTTTAACCGCTGAGCCATCTCTCCAGCTCCACACAGCATTTTTTAGAGTCAAGCAAGAGCTGGAAAGGATGTGTAGGATTCTGTACAATGCATGCCTACTTTTTTTTATTCATTTTCAAGCAGAGAGAGAGAGAGAAAGAGAGAGAGAGAGCACCAGGGCCACCACCTTGTGGGTCTGGCCTATGTAGGACCTGGGGAATTGAACCTAGGGTCTTAGGCACTGGAGGCAAGTGTCTTAACCACTAAGCCATCTCTCCAGCCCTGCATGCCTACTTTTTAGACCTCCTATATTTCCTATTGTTGATGCAAAGGTTAATGTTAATCAAATAGAAAGTGCAACATCGAAATTTAGGTGGTATTGAAGGAGACTCAAAAGAAAGCTAGCTTCTTTTAGGTAGTTTCAGTTAGGAACAGGAGCCCACAGAGAGAACCAGAGGGTGCCACTCCGCCTTGGCAGGAATGGAACTCGTGTCTGATCTAGATTTATCTATAACAGCTGCAGTGCCCCCTGCTACCTACAATCTAACACACTACCTAGACGGCTGGCCTTAGAGTCTATTTAATCTGCCAACCAATCCAGTTTTCTTTTCACATACCTGAATCTGACAAAACAATACATTTTCAATGGACTATAAAGGCTTGTTCGTGCTGCCTTTTCTCTCTCTGCCTCTCCTCTCTCTGCCTCTCCTCTCTCTGCCCTGTGATCTCTGTCTGGATACACCTAAATCTGGCTTCCCCCTACCCCCAAGCCTAGATGGGGGTGAGGGGGGGAAGGAGAATACTATTTTCTGCTCCCTTTTCTTTATTCTTGGGGGTAACTTCTCACCATAATTACACGTATTATTCTCCTCTGGTCTCTGAATCTAACACATGGGTATTTCCTCTACACTCAGGGCCTGCTACCTGTGTAAATTCTCTAAACTCAGACAACCATGGACATAACTCTCCTTAATACCCATTTCTCTCTGCCTGGCACTCCCTCTCTTATTCTCAAACCCTCACCACTTCCTCTGAACTTTCTTCCTTAGAAAGGCTCAGAGCTGATGCTATGTGAGTGAGTTTTTTTTTGAAGTCTCAAAACTCATTTCCTGACATTTCCTTCCATAAACAGAAAATTCAATCCCATTATTTATACACATTCAATTCATCATTAAGGTAACTACTACATTAAATTATCCTCTTTCATTATGTTAAGTTAGAATTGACATAGGATTTTATAGTCTATAGACTTTTTATCATTTATGTATGGTGATATCTAGCTTGATTTTATTTTTTATTTTTTATTTATTTTTCAAGATAGGGTCTCACTCTAGCCCAGGCTGACCTTGAACTCACTCTGTAGTCCCAAAATGGCCCCTAACACACAGCAATCCTTCTATCTCTGCCTCCCAAGTGCTGGGATTAAAGGTGTGTGCCACCACATAAAGCTATTTTGATTTTAAATGTCCCATGAGAAAAGGCCCTGTGTATGAGTAAAGAAATGCTTGGCAGAGATGCTTCCAAAACACTACTCACAATAATATCTCTATTTATTTGTTAGATAAGTATAAACAAATTCACCAAGCTAAATATATTATAAAATTTAAAATTACAAATTTCAGGCTAAATTGAAATTATGACCAGGTAAATTTAAAGCATTGCTTTGTGTTAAAAGTGCATGAGAGGGCTGGAGAGATGGCTTAATGGTTAAGGCGCTTGTCTGCAAAGCCTTAAGGAGCCAGATTTGATTCCCCAGTATCCAAAAAAAGCCAGATACACAAAGCGCCACGTGCATCTGGAGGTTGTTGGCAGCAGCTAGAGGCCCTGGCACACCCATATCTTCTCTCTCTTTCTCTCCTTCCCCCTTGGTCTCTCTCTCCTTGCAGATAAATAAACACTTTTGAACAGTTCATAAGAAAATGCATGGATTTACCTGCACGCTCCATTTTCCATCCTTCGTATTTCCTTCTCGACAGCAGGTACAATCACATTGGGAATATTTACAAAGGAATGCCACGTGTTGATAATATTTGTCTTCATGGTGATTCTGATATCTGAGGATAAAGCGATCTTATCAGTGAGAAAATGATTTGTATATATTTACATACATTTATCAAAAGTTTCATACTACCATTCTTCAAAAGCTGTGATTAAAAACTGTTCCAGTTATACAAAGGAGTTATTCTTTAAAAGAATATAACCATTTCTTCCTCCTTAATTTCCATTAGCCATTATATTTGCACACCTTCATGAATGCAAAAGTATTCAAGGGGCGTGTAACACAAAACTATAAGGGGGCCTAAATAGATCCAAGAAATTAAGTAAAAATAGAAAATAGTTAAACAAAATACCAAGTAGGCATACTCAGATGTGAATTCTTAGAGGCATTCAAAAGAGGAGGGTGATTCTTAAGTAGCTGTCAAACATTTTGGAGAGCAGAGGTGGCTAGATTCCAAACCAGGGTCTTGTACTTGCTAGACAAGGTATCAATGAGCTAAATCAGCAACCCTGGTGGTTTTCCAAGTTTAAAATGAATAAGGATGCAATTGATGCAGTTATATTATATCTCAGGCAAGTCACCTAAATTATACAGACATATATTCCAAGCAGCATATTATAAAACACAGGGGCCTAAACTCTAATCAGAATACACTATTCTGAAGAGCAGGGAGAGCCCAGTGTCCGTTCAGTTTTTGGTGCTTCCAGCATGTTCCATGTCCAGGTCACTGCTGGCAACTGCATTGGCTCCTCTACCTTCTTCACTCAGTGGTTATCTCTGTCCAGGCTCCTTGTAGAAGGTCTTTCTAACCTGATGGAACCCACCCCGCACTTCCAGTGACCAGAAGAGATGCTGTGCCCTGCTGCTCAGTGTTCGAGTGGTCCTGGCTGCAGAATGGAGAATGTCCCTCCCTTCGATGCCCAGCTGCACTTAGTCCCAAGGCATGTTTGATCTGAATCTCAGATCAAACAACATACCTGTTTCCACCAAATAAAACCAACCAATGTGAGGCACTCCTTCAAGGTTTTCCCCTGAAAACCTTAGGAAGACTTTTTAAGGTAGTAAGAGCAGATGTCATATAGATGCAGAGGGACGGGAACAAGAAGTGTGTACTTCTCAGGTGGATACAAATTTATTTGGATCTAAGAGTCAGGTATGGTGGTGCACACCTTTAATCCCAGCACTTAGGAGGCAGAGGTAGGAGGATCTCCATGAGTTTGAGGCCAGTCTGAGATTACATAGTGAATCCCAGGTAAGCCTGGGCTAGAGTAAGAGACCTTACCTCGAAAAACCAATATATATATATATATATATATGTATATATATATATTTGTTTGTGTATGTGAAATATACATATTTATTTGGATATAAGGACTCCATGTGCCCAAGGAACTTTGGGTTAAGTAAATACATCACCTATGTTTAAAGAGGCCGCTATTTAAAGTGTTTACCAAATACCTAGACTAGTTAGTTGTTTATAGGCAACAACCATTTGATTGCTGAGCACTTACATGATTGGTTAGTGCTCAATGAGTCATTATTTGTTAAATAATTTCAGTATTTTCCTAATTTTATTTTCAATAGTTTGTATATATCTCTCAGTGCCTCAATTACTTTATGAGTGGTTGGAATCAGGCCAATGTGGTGTTTTTTGTTTTGTTTTGTTTTTTATTTATTGAGTATGTTTGGGTGTGTGTGAGTGCAGGCACACCTGTAATAGCACTCAGGTACTGAACAGTGAGCACTGATCCATCTCCCCAGCCTCAGGACAACTTCTTGAAAAGTTCTTTGTTTTTTGCCCTCTTATCCCTATTAGGATGGCATACAATTAGTATATGCCCAGTGAGAAATTTACTTGCTTACTAAATCAGTCCCTCAACAATCTGGTTTTGTAAATAGATTGTGCTACATGCTTTTAAAGCAGGAATGGTGTTTCCAAGTTTAACAGAATTAATTTGAATAACATTTTTTTTAGTGCTTGGGCTATGCTAAGACAACAGGTTCTTCTCCAAGGAACCAAATGGTGCTCTGCCTACGATTGATTCCCCAACAGCCATGCTATTTCACAGCTCGGCACTTTTGCACATGCTCTCCTTGGCACTGGGAAGGTCACTTCCCTTGAGTCCAGGTAGGAGCTGCCCTTCTCTCAAGTCCAAGGCAATGACCCCTCACCCTTGATCAAGTTAATCACTTCCTTCTCTGCTACTGCAGTGTGCACACATCTCAACAATTTTCCCTTATGCTAAATTGCTGTGCATTCTGTCTTCACAGCTTGTCACCATCTCCAGGGTAGACCTTTGTCACCATAGAGGAGTGTCTGGTCCTTAAGAAATGCTTACTATGCTTCAGTGAACAAATCTTTGTTTTTGGAGGTGGTGGTTTTGTGTTGTGTTGCACTGGTGGTGAAAATTCAATAGGGTTTCAAACACGCATCGCTGAGCTATATTCTCAGCCACAAATCTTGTTTTTACATTTTTCAAACTATATTCCCAAAACTTTTAGGAATTCATAAAACATCTATGAATGGTTCTTAGGTGGTAGATATGGTGGATCAACCACAACATTCATTCTTCCCTTCCATTTAGGTGTGCTTTCTTGTTCTGCAAACACAGGAAGAACTTTTTAAAAAAATCTGTATTTCCAAGACTCCTTTGCAGCTCACTGGGTCTCATTGAGTGCTAGGTAATCCAAAGTCCTTCTCTGATAAGAAGGCAGAACTGAGATGAAGACAATTCTTGCGCCTCTGCTATGGCTGCCAGCAAAGAACAGGCTGGGGGGCTTTCTAAGTTTACAATTCCTGACCACCCACCAGCTCTTTAGGTGCTAAAACCAAGTTATCCAGATCATGCTGGAATGAATTTGGCAAGGATGGAGTCTCCCTCAGGGGCCCTGGCTCACAGTTAAGGAGATGCATTCTTGATTAAACCAATCCAGTGGTTGCTTTCTTACCACCCACCCTGGAGACTGTGAGAGAGAAAGAAACTTCCTGCTGGCCAGGTCTGGAATGCTGCTTTGGAGTTGAGCTTGTGGTTCAGGCTAAAGCCTTTTGTCTCAAGCCTTACAATGGCTGTGAAGTCCTGGTTCCCCAAATTAAAGCTCCCTCTATTTTATGAGGGTTAAGTTTTGTTGTCAATTTGACCTGTTTAATAAACCACAGTAATCTTGGATGGGTCTCTGAGGTTGCTTACAAGGAAGTGTTAACTAAAGGTGGAGGTCTCTCCTCCAGAGTGAGCCCTCCCTCCAGAGTGGGTGGCCCTCTCAGTAGTGGGCAGGATGTAATGAAGCTTGAGAAGAAGGAAATCTCTCTCTTCCTTCCTCTCACCTGGCTGCTGGTGCTTTTCATTCATCCTGCTCAGCTATCGGCATTGGAACCAAGTTTCCTCAGCCTTCCAGCCTGGTCCCTTCAGGCCTTCAGTGCTGGATTGGAACTTCTGAGGCATCGAGCCACGTGGACTGAGTGGCTACCAGTTCCTTGACACTGGGGCCTGCAGACTGCTATTGTGGGACTGCCTTGAGCTAATTCAATAAATTCCCTTTTTGCTACAATTCATTCTATTGATTCTGTTCCTCTAGTCCTCTAAAGAACCCTGACTAATACATATTTTAAATAACCAGTGTGATATTTAGTCTTTGCAAATAAACAAATTCTTTTTCCTGATTCTCCATACATAGAGTGCTATAAAGCATTGTCAATGATTGTCACAGGGAGTAATTTAGGAGACAGAGAGGGGAAAGTACAAAGAGAAAAAGCAAAGAAAGAAGGTAGGAGAGGTGAGGGAGAAAGAGAAATGACAATATCTAGATCTTGTTTGGAGAAAATATATTAGAAATGTTGATGGAAAAACCTTGATTGCTTCTGTTTGAAATTCTATATAATAAATTCCAGCATTTACTACAACTTTGTACACGAGTCTAACCTTTTAAGACAATGAGCACATCCTCGCTTTAAATATATTCATATATCTTGGGCTGTAGAGATGGCTCAGATGGTAAAGTACTTAGCATGTAAGCGTGAGGACCAGAGATCAGATCTCCTGTGCCTATGGAAGTGCCAGTTAGGAGTGGTGGCCCCCCTGTAATCAGTGACAGGGAGTCCCCAGGCAATCTGGCTAGCTAGACTAGTCAAATCAGTAAGTCTAGGCTCAAGTACAAGACCCTGCCTCAGTAAAGAAGAGAGCAATCAAGGAAGACATGTGATGTCAGCTTTTGACTTACACACACACATATGCACACACGCATGCACGCACACATATGAATATATGTGCATGCACACCACCCACACATATGCACGCAAAATTAAAATGATGCATACGTTTATGGATCTTTTAATGAGGGAACAAAAATTACTACTAAATGTGCCCTAAATCCATAACATGAGAGACAGTTAAAGACAATCAAGGTTCACAATGATGCAGGGGTGTCCTTATTCTATTCTAGGGATTTCCTGTGAGATAGGGCTGATATCACGGAGCATAAAGTGTGCTGAGGTTTCTAAACATCCAGGACACTTTACCAGCTTTGACCATTCCTTTGCACTGTGAGAACCTGATTCTGTATAGGAAGTGTGCATTTATGATGGTGCTGGGCCTCTAACCTAGAAGTCTTACTCACTTATAAGCCTCTAAAACCAAGACACCATTAAATACTTCCAGCACATAATGACACAGAGTAAATATACCCCATGCAATAAATAAATAAATAGGCATAGCAAGGAAAGATTGGACCAATGTGAGATTTAAAAAAAAAAAGAAAGAAAGAAAAACAAACAGTAGGGAAAGGCCAAATTCTGCAGCTCCAAGTCAGGCGTTTGTGACCCATGACACAATCTCTGGGGTCCAAACTCCATCCCTCCAGCCTTAGCCACTTGCTTTGGGGGCAAATCCACCGAAGCCAGAACAAGCAGCTGTCCTTGGTGGTCCTGGCATCTCCAAAATCCTGGGCTCTCCACTGCAACCCAGGGCTCCTTTTCCTGGTTCCATTCCATGGTTTGACAAAGGCCTCCACACAGGGTCTTCAACGGCTCTGCCTCACATTGCTCATTGGCCAGCTCCAAATCCAATGACCCCTCTTTCCTGCATCTGTCATATTTCCAAAACCAGTATTAGGTTGTGAGGCTGCCAAAATTTGTTAATCTAAGGGAAAGAAAGCCAACTTTGAGGAGCAGAATGTTCCATGAACATTCTTCCTTCGGGCCCCCTTCTTTCAAAAATGTCAGCATTTCTCACACTGTACTGCCTAAACCTTTCATTTCTTCCAGTGCTGGTGTTACATCTTTCATGTCCTGCTCCATGTTAGCCTCTGCCAGGCACACCATCCATTACAAATTCAACTTTGCTCAAGTTCTCAGGGCCTGGGCAGAATGCACTCTCTAGCCCAATGCCTGGCAAAATCCATAAGCTAAACCTTCACAGGCCACACACAGTTCTTTCCACATTTAGGTCTCAAACTCTCACCAGAACCTCCCATTCCACCTTGATGGAACTGCAAGGTTCTCTGATCAAAGATCCAAATCCTTTCATCATTCCTCAGCATGTGAGTATAAAATTAGTACATCTTTAGACTGCATCGTGTTAGAATGTTTGACTGTGAAAATTGATTCTTGAGTTGTTGACCTGAGTTTAAGTTTTAAGAATCATAAATGCATATTGGTTTGGGATGAGGACAGAATTTTTAACAATTTCTGAAATGGACAGAACATGCTTTTACCATTTATTATTGCATATTTATGAGAAGTGGCACTCTCAGCATTGCTGATTATGAAATCAAAATATCAATCAACTCTTAAAAACACTGAAGATGCTCTATGCCCTGCAATTTCAAGTATTCAGCCAAGATTTATTTATTTCTTTATGTGAGAATAAACAAGCAGATTCATCTCATTAGTATGTAAATTTGCTTTCATATTTGCTAAATGGTAGATATATATCTTTTTAAATATCTTTTTGAATATATATTGCAAAGAACTGCTTTAAAATAAATTTCTTTTTCAAAGGTAGTTCATTTTTATTTATTTTTAGATGATTAAAAATTTATTATTTATTTATTTATTTATTTATTTATTTATTTATTTGCAAGCAGAGAGGAAGGTAGGAGAGAGAGAGAAAGAGAGAGAGAGAGAGAGAGAGAGGTGTCAGGGCCTCCAACCACTGCAAACAGACTCCAGGTGCATGCACCATCCTGTGCATCTGGCTTTATATGGATACTGGCTTTATGTGGGTACTGGGGAATTGTACCCAGGTCATCAGGCTTTTCAGGCATGTGCCATTTCTCCAGGCCTTATTTTTACTTTTATCTTTTATTTATTTATTTGCAAAGGGAGAAAGAAAGAGAGAGAGAGAGACAGAACGAGAACAGAGAATGGGCATGCCAGGGTCTCTAGCCACTGCAAACAAACTCCAAATTCAGGTGCCACTTAGTGCATCTGATTTTACATGGGTACTGGGGAATCAAACCTGTGTTGTTGGGTTTTGTGGGAAAGTGCCTTAACTGCTGAGCCATCTCTCCCACCCCTAAAATAAATTTCTTTATTGCTTGTCATGTAAATGCTTGATTTGTATGCCTACTTTATCTACCTATATATTTGGGGGTAAATCGTAAAAGATTTTCAAGTGAAAATGGATTACAGGAAGTTTAAGAAGCCATGCCCTATACCAAATGGATCTAACAGATATTTATAGAACCTTCCATTGAATTGCTACTAAATGTACTTTCTTTCATCAGCATGTGGAACATTCTCCAAGACAGACTATATGATAAGCTACAAAGCACATCTCAACAAACTCTTAAAAAAAATCTGACAACATTGAGTATCTTTTCTGACTAGATGTAATAAAACTAGAAATCAATTACAAGAAAAACTCTCTGGAAGCTATACAAATACATAAAAATTAAGAAATCGACTTTTGAACAACCAACAGCTCAAGAAAAAAAATTATGACACTTTAAATAAATAAAAATACAGACATGCTATAAGAAAATCTAAATAACACAATAAAATTAAAACTAAAGGGAAAGTTTATGGCAATTAATGTCCACATCAAAACAGCAGAAATATCTTTTGAAAAAATAGTACCAGACATGAACTCTCTCCTGAGTAGTTGGTGACTCCATAAGAGTCCTACCACTATTGTTCCAGTAGACACATCTTGCCTGTCTGGGCAATTGTGTAGCTTGCAAGGTCAACTGCTGGATAAGACCATTGATGGCCTTTCTCCCCTGCAGCCTGCATAGCTTCCCAGGACTATGACAGCTAGCTACCTTCCAGCCCAGTCCCAGCTTGATTTCTCAGTGACCTGAAACTGAGCATGTGCTGTCTTTAGCAGATGGTTTCACCATCTAGTTCTGGTGGGCATATAAAATTATATCAATCCATGAGAGCCCGGCTGAAGAATGAGCTATCCATGGTCCCCTACTACAAAGACTGATACAGACGGCCCACGGAGGAGGATATCCAGCTGACTGGGGATGGGGAAGGGGGGCAATGGGGAATTGGGGATAACAACTCATGGTTGGCCCACCAAACAATGTAACTCATTATGAACAATAAAGAAAAAAAAGAATGAGGTCAAAAAAATTATATCAATCATCATATTTATATAAGAATTTAATAACTGTTGACTTTTGTTAATTAGGCTCCCACACCTCTTATGACATGTGAAAACATAAAACATTATGCCTAAAGTTAAGTCTAGCAGCCACCTCCCAGACCCATCCTGCTCTTCTCCCTTCTCTCCCTCCCTAGAAGCAGGTACTACTACAAGCTTGCTGCGTCTTTCCAGGATATTTGCCATTCTTCCGCATGTCCAGGTATACATCTACAGCCAGCGAACAGTCTGGGACACGTATTTTAAGTTTACAGAGCCATATCATACTCTCTGCATACTTCTACAACACTTAAAATTGTACTCTGAAAATTATCTGGACCAGTAGACATAGAGTTGATTCATTTTATAAAAAATAACTATTTGCTAAATCTGTAGCCTATAAGTACTCTGTGCCCTATTCCCTTTTCTATTTTGGCTCTACTAACACAAATTTTAGTTTTTCTTTTTCTTCCTTTCCTTGCATATGTGTAATGTCTTGGTGTGGTGTGTATGTGGTATAGTGTGTGCATCTGTGTGTTCATGAAAAGGCCAGAGAAGAATGACAGGTGCCACCTTGACACAGTCTCTCACTGAACCCAGACCTGCCATGTTTTTCCCAGTAAGATTGCCTGATCCATGGTCCCCAGTGATCCTCCGATCTCTGGTCCTGATATTACTGAGATTACAGTATTCATGGACAAGTCCCCAGTTTACATGGGTGCTGGGCATCAAATCAAGTCCGTTTATGCTTGCATACCAGGTACTTTTACAGATATAGATAGATATAGATGATGTAGATAAGATGTTCCCCAAGTATTGAGCTACTCCTAGATAAAATTGAAAGCAAATTGAGGATATACTTTTGATGTTAGCATATTACACAACACTAAAACATCATTCTAAAACAAGGTTAAATATTACGCAGGCCAGAGCATCCTCATTACATGGCCAAAGAAGACTCAGCATATATAGTTTCCTGCATGTTGCTAGTTCTCTATTAAATGGGCCCAAACATGGTTATAGATGATGCACTTGCTATTTATACATTGTCTGTAATGCTGAAATTTAAAATTAAAATATGTAGGGTGCTTCAGTGAAGTAGATAGCACATCAGTCTCATAAAATTAAAATATGCACCTTTAAAAACTGAATGTTGGGCTGGAGAGATTGTTCAGTGGTTAAAGTGCTTACTTGCAAAGCCCGACAGTTTGGGTTTGATTCCCTAGTATCCATGTAAAGCCAGATGCACAAAATGGTGCATGTATCTGGATTCATATGCAATGGCAGGAGCTCCTGGTGCACCAATATTCATTCTCTCTCTCTCTCTCTCTCTCTCTCTCTCTCTCTCTCTCTCTCTCTCCTCACAAATAAATAAAAACAAAAAAATGTTACTTTCTTCTCCATGAATTCAAAGTTTTTTTTTTCTTAAAAGGACACTATTTTATCAAAGCAACCAGTAATTTCGGCTTGATTTTCACAAAGGTACCTTTGTAAGGTACTAGTAAGTTGACTCTGGAAAGGCTAGAGTTACGTAGATCTGTGTTGTTCAAATGTTGTACATTGAGCACATAGTGCTTTTATACCAAAAGGATATATTGCTTAAAGAGCATTATTCAATAATATAAAGATATATTCACAATATGTAAAAGAACAGATTATTAAGCAGTATTTATAGTAATAGTCTTTTAATTAAAAATTGTCTACATGGGCTGGGGAGATTGCTCAGTAGTAAAAGGTGCTTGCTTGCAAAGCCTGATGGCCTGGGTTCAACTCTCCAATTTCCCTGTAAAGCCAGACACAGGCACTTGGTCAAAGGATGCATAGGTTCACTGAGACAGGAAGAATGAGTTCTGGAGGTACAACTAACCCAAACAACCAGTCAGCCATGGTTTCCAGTCTTGCCCAAGCTCAGATTTAATTGCAGAGCTGTTTGTTTCTTACCCTTTAACAAGACTCTTGGAGTTATGTAACCATCTGGAGCTAGAACAGGCTTTGCCTGCCCTCTGACAGGGAAGAAGCCAGCTCCTGGAAGCAGCAATCACTGGCTTAGCGAGGGCTTGGTTTCCAGCCACAGCTCTTGAGAAAAGCGCTGAAAGCTTTGGCTGAAATCTGCCTGAGCTCTGGATTCCTCCTCTTCTGTCAAGCAGGGATGGTATCTTCCCTGTCCATTGTAATAAGACTATGGAAAGCTAATGGAAAAATATCTAAAGCTAATTGAAGGCTGTGAATTTGCACAAATATGAGTTGATAATGTAATGTCCAAGTTTAGAGGAGAACAGAGAAAGACCCACCAATGTTATGGAGATAAAAATGCTAAACCAATTTAAAAAAACTCAACATAAGGACTAGAGAAATGGTTCAGCTGTTAAGGCACTTGCCTCTAGTACCTAAGGCCCCGGGTTCAATTCCCCAGTACCCACATAAGCCAGACCGACAAGGTGGTGGCCCTGGTGCTCTCTCTCTCTCTCTCTCTCTCTCTCTCTCTCTCTCTCTCTCTCTCTCCCCTTGAAAATGAATAAAATATTTTTTAAAATCTCAACATAAAACAAAAAATGCTAAACCAATAAAAATCTCAAAACAAAAAATACTAAGACAAGCACTGTGGCTCATTCCTATAATCCCAGGTAGGAGAATTAACATAGGTTCAAGGCCAGTCTGGGTTACACAGTGAGCTCCAACTCTGTCTCAACACAAAAAGAAAAAAAGAAAAAGGAAGGAAGGAAGGAAAGAAGGAGATGGGAAAGGAAGAGAAAGGAATAAAGAAGGAACTGGGGGGGGAGAAAAAGAAACAAGGAAAATGCTAATATAAAGTCATTGATTCTACCTCCCGAATCACTCTAAGAAGTCAAAATTGTCAAAGCAATTATTATGACAATAATAATTATCCTCTAAGGATTAGAAGCCAGTTGTAATTCCCATGAAACACTACAAGAGAGCTGACATGTTGGTGGTATGTATGTCTATAGGAAATAGAGGGACCTGTCAAACTTGACAAATTAATTGTTATCACCGTAGGAAGAAAAGCCAATACTGGGGCCTGAGGAGATGGCTCAGTTGGTAAAGTGCTTGCCTTCCAAGTGTGAGGACTTGAGTTAGATCCCCATAGTACCATAAGTACCCATGTAAATCCCCATAGTACCCATAAGCACCCATGTTAAATGCCAGGTCGACTGTATTCCTCGGGACAGCACCTGAGGTTGTCCTTTGGCCTCCACACATGAACAAGCATACAAAAAAATAATAAATTCTAATAAACTCAAATTCTTCCTGATGTCTATGTTAAGGATCTTTCATGATGGAATTTCTCCAGAAATTCATTCTGATGATGAATTGAAAGTCTAGTTCAAGACTCTGTCTTCCCTAAAATTTATTGTGATCTCTTTGTTCCTATTGCCTGTATTTTAATCCACTCCTTAGGGCCTCCTGTGGTTTGAATATTCCCTTCAAAGCTCATCCTGGAATTAGACCACCACTGTGAGCAAATGAAGAGGGACTTTAAAATATATATATATATATATATATATATATATATATATATATATGTTAAATGAGAATGGGTGTGCAATGCCTTCAGCCACTGCAAAAGAACTCCAGACACATGCGCCTCTTTGTGCATCTGGCTGGGGAATTGAACTCAGGTCCTTCTGTTTTGCAGGCAAATGCCATCTCTCCATCCCAAGAGAGACTTTTAAGAGATGATTTGCTGGTCCTGCTCTCATCAATGGACTTCAATTCCATTACTGCAGGGCTGGGTTAGTTGTTGCAGGTTTGCTGTTTTGATTTTTGGAGGGGAGCTGTGGCTTAAGCCTCGTTCTCTTCTTTCACGTGCTCACTGGCAGTTCTGACACGGCATGACACACCATGAAGGCTTAGCTTCTTGGTACTACACGCTGGGACTTCTCAGCCTCCAGAACCATGAGTTAAAATAACCTCTATTATTTATAAATTACCAAGTCCGTAGCACAGAAAACAGACACAAGCCCTAAGCATTCACTTCTTATTACATAGATTCTATGATGACTGGCAAATAGCCCCATGTCCCAATATTCTATACATTTCATCAAAACAGAAAATTTATTCTCTCTCTCTCTCCATTCCTTTCCCTTCTTTTTTTACACTCGCATTATAAGGTAATGCTAAAAATAAGTAAATCAAAGTCAAATGCTCAGAACTCATCCATCCGGTCCCCTGTATACTGTAACACAGACCTTGTCAGTCACAATGAGTATTCAATATTTAGGCTAACATCTCGTCGTACTTCTTTTATGAGTTTATACCTTATCCACATTGAAAACATTGATATTCTGGCTGTAAACAATCATGTGGTCCCATCTGGACCTCATGGACATTTTAAAAAACATTTTATTTATTCATTTTCAGAGAGAGAGAGAGAGAGAGAGAGAGAGAGAGAGAGAGAG
>PVHP010032816.1:0-20113 GCA_004024765.1 Zapus hudsonius | reverse complement strand
GGAGAGGCTACTAAAAATAGAATCTAGCTAATTCAGAAATGTGTATCTCAGTTAACCTACACTGATCTCACTCTCTGATGGAGATTCTGCTTGTATCTTTCACAATGCTGCAAGAGAGCTGTGGCTCATCCAACAATACCAATGAACCACAGGCTGACATCCTGGCAAGAGATGAGCCACCCCAGACATACCGTGGAGGATCGACATGGAACCCCGCAAAGAATGATGGGATGAACATGTGATCCATAGCCACAGCCATTTAGCCAACACAGGATAAGCCAGTGAGACAGACACCAATGATTTTCGACACAACCTTATACAGTAGTGCAGAGACCCCTAAGTTCTCAACAGTAAAGTAGCCTTAATACTCACCCACCATGTCTCAGGGAACTAAGCAGAAGATGGGGCGAAATGATTGTGAGAGCCTTGGTGGTGGAGAATGTCCAGAGACATGACCGCCCTCCATAACAAAATACTAGGGCCTGTGGAACCAGGCTGATTCCTAGGCTATCCATGGCCCCCTGCCCCAAGGACTGATCCAGACTGCCCACAGAGGAGGATAACCAGCTGTTTGGGGATGGGGAAGAGCGGAATTGAGAACTGGGGATAAGACCTCATTGGTTTCCCATTAAATAAAGTAACTCATTATGGACAATTAAAAAAAAAAAAACAAAATAAAAAAACACTTTCAGAAAGAAGACATCCAAGAGATACTGCTAGAACCAGAATGGTAATCAGCTTCCAGATGATAGCATGTGTAGCACTGGAAGATGTGGAATGAGCTTCTAGGGGAAATTGGTCAATGATATTTGGAGAAAAAAGACCACTGATATACAATATAGATGGTTGTCACAAGAATGGTGAACACACGGCTATATGGAAGAGACCAGCAAGTCAAGAGTGCTCATCTGTGTAACAGTGGCACTAAACCAAGGAGGGTAATCAATGGCCTACTGGTTGGCTAAGAGATCCACTTAGTGACAAGGAACCTTTAACTGGAACTGGGATCCATGGCAAGATCCAATGGGGACCAAGAACTCAGGCACCTAGGGGGAAATTCCCAATACCAGAGAGCTACAGAGAGGCTACACCCATTAATAGCTAGTCAAAATAGTAATGTTTGTCTCATTTATCCTGTATTGATTTCACCCTCCAATGGAGATTCTTTTTGTATTTTTTTCAGAAGTCAGTGAGCAGCCATAGACAACCCAATTCCACAAATAAGACATTGGATTATGGCTGACATACTGGCAGGAGACAAACCACATCTAGCCTTCACACAGGGCCCAAATGAAACCTATGAGAAAGTGAAGAGACAAAAAGGAGACCAATCACCAGAGTAATTCTGTTAACCCATGAAAGGTTAATGGAGATAGATAGCAACAATACCCAACCCAACCCAGAGATACTTACGATCTCAACAATAAAGCAGACTTAAAACTCACACACCATTGCTCAGGGAACTCAGTAAAAAAGGGGACAGAGAGAACATAAGAGCCATGGTGGGGGAGAATATCCAGAGACATTTTCCCCCCTTCAGCAAGACAACACCAAAGGGGAAGCCAGAAAGGAAAACCAGCTACATCTGGTGCAGTTCATAACTCCCTGACCTATGGACAGATCCAGTATCACACTGACGAGGAACCCTAGTTGTTAGGAGACAGTGAGGAGGAAAATGGAAAATGGAGACACTTTCAGAAGATTTGCTCATACAATGTATATAATCATTCATAATAAAGATATTAATTTAAAAAATCAAGGAATGTGAAATAACATAGGAGCAGGAAAAATGACCATATGTAGTTTCAAAAAGTTTATGTAACAAAGTGTGATGCATTCTGGGGCTTAAAAACTGTCACTATTCTATGATCCTAATTTGTTAATTACATGGTAAAATGTTATTAATCTTTATACTCTTAAAATGAATTCTTATATTGTTTCTCTGTATAAAAGCTCATCCTACTGAAAAATAATCTTGTAATTTTTAATACAATGTATGTAGCTTTCAGTTGGTCTACAAGATGATTAGCTCAATATCATTGCATTAATATTTACATTAGCAACTAATTAAGAAGTAAATAACTTGGACAGAGTCATCCAGGAAATAAGTTACAGGCATGGAATTATGGCTCATGATAAATGCCTTGGCACCTGCATCTCCAGTTGTTCATTTCCTTGTTTTCTCAAGGCTGATTCTAAATCCTACTCAACCAAATCCTTCTCTGTACCAGATGATATAATAACCTATTAAAAAGTTAAGTTAGTGGAAGAAAGAAGATATTCTATTGACAGATGTATCTATCTCTTGATCCATTCATGAATAATGCCCATTTCACTGACATATACAGCCCATAAAGGTAAGATTTAGTCATCTGGATATGGTGCTTAGAAGGTACTCAAAATATGTGTTGTGTACAGCGATGAATGGGTGACAGATGAATAAATAACTGAAAAATAAAAATGGACATTTTTTCTAGCAATACAGAAATTTTCTTCACTTCATACAAGATGATTTAAAAGTTTTGTGGACCAACTCAGTTTCCATTTTAACAAACTCTGTACTGTGGAGAGATGGGGAGAGACTGATATTCAGTTTTCATTTTAACACACTCTCTACTGTGGAGCAATAGGGAGAGCCTGAGGTTCTACATTATTTTTCATGACTATCTTATATTTCAAAAAAAAAACCTAGGAAATGAACCACCAATAAAACATCATCTAAGACCCAGGTGAAATCACAGAAATGGTGAGACAAGCAAAAAATGCTGCTTCCACAGCAACAAGCCTTACAACCTATATACAAAGGTAAAAGAGACAGACTCAGGATACTCAACATTATCCAAAGTGGAAACCCAGAGATCCTTAAGTACTCGACACTAAAGCAGACTTAATATTCACCCACTGTATGGTGGCTCAGTGAACTTTGTGGAAGAGGGGGAAGAAAGATTGTAAAAGCCATAGTGGGGGGGTAATATCCAGAGGCATTGCCTCCCCTCACCACAAAATAAAAGAAAAAACTCTGCTGCTTGCACAACTCACAGCTCTCCATCCCATGGAGCATCCTGGCAATCCCATTGAGGAGAGTCCTCAGTGGAACAGAGGCGGGGAGGAGGGAAATGACAGTACCAATACAAGTCTTATACATACGGAGTTTCTAATAAAAAATAATCAAATCTAAGGAAACTTAGATCTAAATAAAATCTTGGAATAGTGTGAAAATAAAGAACTTTTATTTGCTTATATCTTTGTGTGTGTGTGTGTGTTCACGTGTGTAGGCACACATGTGTATATGTATGCGTGTGCACATGCACATGGGTGTGCATGTTTGTGAAGGATAAAGTCAGCAGGTAGTGTCTTTTTCAATTGTTCTCCACCTTAATGCTTTGAAATAGTGTATCTTACTGAAGCTATAGCTCACCGATTTGGCTACCTTGCTAGCCATCAAGCACTAAGCATTTTCCTGCCTCACTAATAAACAGATTTCTGATGTATACCACTATTCTTGGCTGTTACATAGGCACTGGGAATCAGAGTTTATGTGCTCATGCTTGCTCACGAAGCATTTCACCACTGAGCAATCTCCCCAGCCTCAAAGACTTTTTTAAAATGACTGCTTATAAAATTTAATGCAGTTGTACTTCCAAATAATCAAAGTGGTAAGCGAATGCCACCCTGATCAAATGCATTTTTGTTTATAGCATCATTCTAAGCTTTTCATACACTTAAGAGAAATGTTTCTTGTCTGGGATGATTCGATGCTGGAAAGAGCTGTTAGAAAAGCCTCTAATATGTTTTGGATCAAAAGGCGGATAGAAAGCTTCTGGAACATGAAAGAAAAAAGAGGCATTATCCCTTAAAATGATCTAGAGATTTTAAAGGTGGGCTTTTGTTATATTCTTTCTGTGTATTCCAGATAGGAGGGATGGATAGTTTTGGTAGAAAGGAAATTGGACTTGGAAGACAAATTGATTCAAGTTTGAATTGTTTCACTCCATGACCTTGGAAGAAAAAGACACTCTCTGATGACGTAATCTTTCAGTTTCCTCCTGGCACTAACGTCCTTTGAATTGAATAAGAGTCTGGTCTTAAACCACAGAAAACCATTACATATCTTTCATGTATGATTTATTGATATATATATATATATATATGTATGTGTGTGTATGTATGTATTTGTATCAAGTGAATTTTGGTTTTGGTTTGGAGTTTTTTCTTTGATTTCATTTACTGTCCAGGAAAAGAATATATATTCTGTTGCATTTCAAATAAGTTATTGACATTTCTCAAATTTCTAAATGCCATATTTGTTCCATTTAAATATTGTTCAATACTGCCAATGTTTTATTTTCTTTTATTATAACATTCATATATATTTTGAAATACAACAAAATATCCTCTGTGATATTTCTACATTAAAAATGCCTTAATATTTTATGATATTTTTTCCTGAAAATTAGCAGGGACAAAACATCCTAATAATATTTAGAAAAAATTAAGACACTTTGAATGTGCATTAAGATTCATACAGCATTTATCAATAACTGCAAATTTGTAGCCAAGTTTAAGAAGCTTGAATTTGAACACTAGTATTTGGAGACCAATATAATTAGTGTGTCTATGATATCATAATAATATAAACAATTGTTATTAGTCAATACTCACAATTACATTTCACTTTAGCAATATCAGAAAGTATCAATCAAGGATAAGTTCTGACCAGGGTTCCTTTAAAATTAGGAAATATTTGTAAAATAGTAGTGTCAGCAATAAACAATAAATGGTAGGAGACGCTCAAATCCGTTCATCATCTAGATCTCTAGTGGTCTTAAAAATTATATCCAAGTCTTTGAGATAGGAATGTACGTTTTTCAGATACTTGCAATGTGACACCATTTGTTCAACACTGTGTCTTAAGTAGTTCACTGTTGTTTGTGTCTCAGATAGTTGACTGTTGTCTGTTTCTTCCTAGGTTCATAGCTTTTTGTGTCTTGGGTGTTTCATTTTATTTCTGTCTAGGTGATTCACTGCTTTTTACAAGCTTACCATTCTTTCTCAAATTCTTCATCATTTAAATTAGCAATTTTAAAGCAAAAAATATATAATAAAATCAGAAAAAAAGTTTAACAAAGACCTAAGATACTTTTCTTAAAACATGGAAGCAGACAAGCAGGTGGGGATGGTGAAAACATTATAGTTCATCCTGATCACTCAGCAGCCTCACTCAAATTATTTGTTTAAGAAAATCTGTGTCTATGGAACCCTGAGGTCAGTGACCAATTAAATGTACTGTCAAGTTCAGAAGCCTTTGCATATTGGAAAATTCCATTGACTACATTAAATATGCCATCTTCCATTTTGACTCTAAGACTGTATCACTTCTTCAGAAGTCCAGATGATGTTGATATAGATATGTGACAGTTTGTAAGAATACATATTAAATTGTATTTCATTCCCTAAGGTTCTATTTCTGTCTCAAACATGACTGAAGATCTCAGTCTTCTCATTCCCACAATGTAGTGTTGCTATATTCATTTTGGAATAAATTCCACTGGAGGAAGTAACCCATTTTGACAAAATATGACATAATTTACTGCATTGTCAAAATATCTGTTGTCAATTAAGGTGCTTAAGAACAAAAAGATTATAAAAAGAGGTAACTATTCCATTATTTCAAAGATTTTTTAAAACTACTCCATTATTGAAACCATGACTATTAATAAAGGAAGCTATCTCACTGTTGAGTAATTGAGACAAAATATAGAATAATCTTTCCAAATTTTCTGTATAGACATTTTAAATATTTTATTTACTCATTTTCAAGCAGAGATACAGACACAGAGACAGAGAGAGAGAGAGAGAGAGAGAGAGAGAGAGAGAGAGAGAGAGAGAGAGAGAGAGAGAGAGAGAGCACCAGGGCCACCACCTTGTGGTTCTGGCTTATGTGGGTACTGGAGAATTGAACCCAGGGCCCTTAGGTACTGGAGGCAGGTGACTTAACTGCTGAGCCATCTCGCCAGCCCCTCTGTTATAGACATTTTAAACATTTAAAAATATTATTTGTTTGCAAAGAAGATTAGATAGGTAGATAGATAAATAGATAGATAGATAGATAGATAGATAGATAGATAGATAGATAGATAGATAGATAGATAGATAGATAGATAGGCACACTGGGGTCTCTTCTTGCTGCAAACAAACTCTAGATACATGTGCCACTTTGTGTATCTGGCTTTTCGTTGGTAACCGGGGATATGAATCCAGGGCAGCTGGCATTGTTAGCAAGTGATTTTAACCTCTGAGACATTTCTCAGCCGTATGTATAGACTTTTAAATACTAAGAAGTGAAAAAAAGCAAAATGCATGCCTAAATTATCTATTTTTGTTGCTATACAAAATTCTTGAGAAAGGAATTTAAGAAAGTTAGAGTTTATTTTGAGTCCCAGTCTGATAGTATAGCTTGTCCAAGCAGGGAAGTGAAGGAGACAGGAGTGTGAGGTATTTGGTTACTTTAAATCCAGGAATGTCAGGAAGCACAGAGAGATGAATGCTGGGGCTAAGCTCCATTCCTTCTTCAGTTAAATTTTCTTCAAATACACTCATAAAAATACTTATGTGTTTCCATGGTGATTCTAAATACAGTTAAGTGGACAATTAAGATTAACCAGAACAATGAATATATGTCTCAACATAGTTTCACTAAATATAAACATTACCTATTTTATTTAACAGAAACTTGAAACTCACAAAGATATGGATACTTTTATTTCATCTTTGAGTTTTTGACCAATATGTATAAAGCCTTCTATGACACAGGGACTTCAGTTCTGTAACCAAACCAAAGTTTGATCAAAAACCTAAAAGTGGTTTGGAATGCATTCTTCCTTCAGAGTCCAGTAGAGAAGACAGATTTCTTTGCTTTTTGACTTTTTTAAGCCATGTAGAATACAAATGACCAACATCCCTACATTTCTGGTCTATAGAATTATAAAAAATATATATAATTGGCTAATAGGCTGCCACATTTCAGGCATTTTAATGGAAGAAAAGGAAAGCCAATATAAACTTTTCTTGGCACTCAAAGGCTATTGAATCCTTGTTCACACAATGTATGTCTGTTTTGTTACAGCTGTTCAAATGCTCATCATCCTCCTGTTTGTAATTCTCCTGATTTTTTACAGCATTCTAATCTTTCTAAACTTATAAACATCAGGTATATGCCAGATTTACTTATTTTTCTTTTCACTTTTTGATGTTTTGCAGAATTATTCTGCAGCCCACACTTGGCTTGAACTCATAATAGTTTAATTTTGTGCCTTACTATCTGGAGTGTTGGGATGCATGAGCCACCATATCTAGACCAGATTTAATTTCTATAAAAGCCTCATTTATTCCATAGATATTTCTATCTATTGAACTCTATGAGTTGCTATGTTTCCGTAGGAGCGAGGTTTGATAATTAACCACATAAAACTGGGTGAGATTTTTGATTATATTGAGAAGCTTTGGAGATCCTGTTGTATTCTATCTTCTACTTCCTCCCATTTAGACATCAACAATTTGTCACGAGAGCACACAACTTCCTCTGCAGGTGACTTGGTCTTATCCAGAAAAAGAAATAGAAAATGGAGTCAGAGGGGAATTCCAGGACAATTTATTGGAATTAGAGAAAACAATAACAACAAATAAGGGGAAGTAAGTAGAGGTTTTTGCAGTAGCTAGAAAAGGAAGCTACAGTGAGGAGAAAGCTATAGTTAAAATAGAGTCCAAATTAAAAGATGCTCCTTGGAAAAGCAAGGTGGATACCCCGGGCTGAGGGGGTGAGAAAAGAAGTTGAGCAAAAGCCTTTTTTTTCCACTGAAGGGGGCTGAGATTGCCAACTTCCTAGAAAGACATTGCACCCAAGCATGAAACAAGAATTTTTGTTTGGGCCAACCATGGAGGAAATACTGAGCCATATTGTTTGCTTATTCTGTTTTGGGCTTCTTTTTCATGGCCTAGACCTCAGGATGCATGTAAGATAAGTAGGAAACGTGAGGCTATATGTCTTTATCACTTACTGAAAGGTCAGTGCTGATTTTGTAATATAGCTATGGAAGGACAGTACTTGAAAATGAGTTACAAGCAGCTTGAAAATTTCTATTAGTGTGCTTCAAAATCAGTTTGTTTAAATTTCATTTTTTAATAATTAATTAATTTATTGCCAAGCAGAGAGAGACAGAAGAGAGACATAAAGAGAAAAGGAATGGGTGCTTCAAGGTCTTCAGCCGCTGCAAACAAACTCCAGAGGCATGTGCCACTTTGAGCGTCTTGCTTTGCACTGGAACTGTGGAATCATACCTGGGTCATTGGGCCTTGAAGGCAAGCACCCTAACTTCTGATCCATCTCTCCAGTCCTGTTTTAATTTTAAATCCTTTATACATCAGGGTTTTATATCTGCTTATTATACCTATTTTCTCAAAGGAAGCTCACACATTGGTTTTAATACATCCCAAATGGTAAGTGGGAAGAAGATGGTTGCCAAGGCCTGTTTCTTTCACTTTCTAGCCTCTTAGCCTTTCAGTGTCAGAGAGAAAAATAACTATCTTCTGATTGCCAACTACTGGCAAACCCATTCCTATGGAAGTACCCTGGAACATAAGCACTTAAAGTTCTTTCAATATTGGAGGGTGAGTAAAAGGAATTATGTCACAGAAAGATGATGATAGGTAAGATAGATTGATGGAGAGGGAGAGAGAGACAGAGAGAGAGAGAAAAAGAGAGAGAGATTAAAGAACAAAGCACTATTTATCTGAATTTAGAGCCACATGAAAAGTTAAAAAATATTTTCTCATCACAGTTGACAATAAATAGATCCCAGATAAAAGATGCTTAGTCTAACCTCACCAAACTCCTTTATATAATATTGGGAACATATTTCTATGATTTTAAGACCTTAACTTATGAGATAGTTGCCTTTTTAACAAAGTTAAGCATAATTGAAACAAATTAATTGGAAAAAATCTGACAGGTACAAAAGTAAATACATAAATCACTACCAATTCTGTATATCTTGTCAGGGAAAATACATGCTTAGTCTTATGAGTATATGCTGAAGAATGTGACAATATAAGAAAACAAATGTGTCATAGTTTACTGCAACAAAGAATAATTGTCTTATGAATCAGGCAGAACTTAGAACAGGAAAAGGGTCTGCTAGCTCTACCCATCAGCATGATCTCCAAGCTTTCATAACCCACACAGAAACCAAAATAAGGAAACCCCAGAAAATACCTGCACATCCATGTGCATTACTGCTTTAGTCACAGTAGCTAGGAAATGGAATCAGACTAGATGTACATAAAGTGATGAATCGATAATAGAGATTATATATATATATATATAATTTAATATTATATTCATCTGTAATGATATGTGAAATAATAAAATATTTAGGAATTTTTTTAAAAAAAGAAAAAGGAAACCCCTGTTTCTGCAGAGCTGGGCATCAGCCTTATTTGGACCTTGTGTAAGGAGCTGGCTGCGTTGGCTGCCTTATTATTCCTTTAGGTTAGGTTCCAGTTTGCTAGCAAGAATCCAAGTGTGAAAACACAACAGCTTTACAATAATTACCTCTGGTTTCTTTAATATAATAGGAGTCTGACTTCTAACTCAAAATCATATATATATATAATCTACTATCACAAATTTCACAAAATCGTTATCTTTCCTCATTGAACTAACTTTCTCACTGCAGACTTGGTCCATAGCCTGCTCATGGGAACCTCTGATTGGCGCTTGGGAGTTTCAGGAAAGGCCCAAGCCCATGTGATCCACTGTTCTTTAATGCAATTTATCATTGCTAAATTATTACCTCTATTCTGAGGCCTCTTTATCTGGGGTCCTTGGCTTTCAGCATCTCTTCTCAAGGCATTCTAATGGAGGAAGGAGAAAACCATAAAGATAATTGACTTTATACTCACTGCATACAACCCAGGAACCATGTTTGAAAGATGAGACAATTACTTCCACTGGGAAATGCTAATTCATTCCATCTTGAACCAGGAATCACTCCAAGAGAAAAAATGGAGTAGGGGAATGTGGAGGGTTTTTTTTTTCCTTTGTTTGTTTTTCCAGTTGAACTTATTACTTATAGCATCATAGTAAGTGACTCATGTTTTTGCAATCATTTTTATTTTATATTGTTATTTAAATTAATAACTAATAGCTCAACTCTTTCTTCCAGATCACCTGACCTGATGACACACATTAATGGGGAATATAGCAGATTGTCTTCCAGTTTTCTGTGCTATACTATGTTGTTTTGTACTGAGATACTGTGATAGTTCAAATGGATGTCCCTCAATATATTCAAGAGTTTTAGTAAAGCTTATAACTTAAAAGAGGCATCACTGTGGGTGGATTCTAGAGTGGATTCTTAAGGAGTTTGGGTGATTGTAGCTATACATATGCAGAAAGGAGTCTAAAATCTTCCAGGAGTTCCCGTGGTTTGTATGTTAAGTGTGCTTGCTTTTAGAGATGCTGGTGTTGGTTTTTCTATCTCTGCACTATGTCTGGTTTTGAGGTTAATCTAGCAGTGTGAGCTGACTAAAACCATTTTGGTACCAGGAGTGGGGTAGAGATGCTGAGATGAATACATGTGGGTTTTGAAATTTTGGAACTTGTGTTCTAGATGAAGAATCAGAGGGAACTTGACACTTGCAACTGAAAATAACTTTCAGAGCAGTAAGCCAAGTTTTATGGACTATTCTGATGAGAGTTTAAAAATGTGAAGTTCAGAGAGAATTGTATTTGGAGGCTGGACTTAAGAACTTTCAAAGGGGAAGGAGAGACTGCAGAGAACTTTCATGGAACTCCATTACTGGAATAAAGGCTGGAAATGCTCTACTGCCCATGCCCAGAGAGTTTGATCAATGTTCAATTTAAATAGTGGACTGATATGCTTGGAAAATGATATGGAAGATTTAATGTTGGAAAAACTCATGGAATGGGTCATGAAATGAGCATTGTTCAAGGAGTCACTACTGAGATGTGGTATGTATAATAGTGCTTCAATTCCCTGTTTGGCCAGTGAAGGCATGAAAGATGGACCATAGTTTACAATGGAGACTGAAGGTGTTTAGATATACTAGGGCTGTACAAGGGCTACCATGGAGTGCTGTTGGCTAGGGATGAAAGATTTCCCCAAGTACTCAGCAAAGTCATAGGGACGGAATTGGAAAATACTGAGACTGTCAGTGAAGCCATTGGAAGATGGATCATGGTTTTTATGGAGACCTGAAAGTGTTTGGATAGACTAGGCCAGTACAAGGGATACCATGGAGTGATCTTGGCTAGGGATAGAAGATTTCCTCAGGTAATCAGCAAAGCCATATGGATGGAAGTAGAAAATACTGAGACTGTCAGTCACTAGGTTGTGATATTGGACTTGAACTGCAGATGTTTGCTGTTTGCCTAATAGTGGTTGATCTGGTCCAGTCTCTCCTTGTTAATGTCTCATAGCAGTTGGAAATGTTTATTCTGTGTGATTATATGTTAAAAGTTTGTAACTTGTTTTGATTTTACAGTACCCAGAGTTAAGAAAGAGTCTTAAATCTCAGATAAGACTTGGGACTTTGGAGTAATCTTACATTGGTAAAGACTATGGGACCTTTGAATTTGGCCTGAACACAATATTCAATGTGAGATGGTTAGGAATCTATTGGAAGCTAGGGACAGACTGTGGTAGTTTGAATGGATGTCCCTCACTAGATACAGGTGAGTTGTTAAAGCTTATAATTTAAAAGAATCCTCACTGTGGGTAGATACTAGAGTCCAGCTCTAAGGTGTTTCCAGGGGTGGATCTGGAATTCCAGTTATACATATGCAAAGAGCAGTTTGTGGTCTTTCTGGAGTTCCTGTATTTTGGTGTTGTTTATGCTTGCTTTTGGAGATGCTGGTGAGAGTCTTTCTCTCTTTGCATGGATCTGTAAGCTTCAAATAAATCCCTTCTTCCTCCCATAAACTGTACCTGGTTTGGAAATTCATATCAACAGCATGAGCTGACTATAATAGATACCTTTATCTAAATATCAGTAATCAAAAAACAAAAACAGAATTGTTGCTCATCCAGATTACTCATTCTCTTCATGACAGCAGCAAAAAGTGTTCTACATTCAATTAGAAGTAACTAAATTATTATGTCCCAGAAATGATGCTCATCCTTTCTTCTCACACTAATTAGGTTTTGAATCACAGGCACCACTCACCTCTAAAATGGCTCAAGAGGTCAATCACGTCATTCTACTGGAGTTCTGGCATTCAGAATAAAAGTCAGTCAATTCTTTAGACTACCTGTGTGAAACTGACTTTCATATTAATACCCATTCCCCACCCTTAAAATTCTTCCCATATGTTTCTTATACTCTATGGTCAGTTCCTTGTGAGCTTCCAGCACTGCTCTTGGGTCATCTTCCACTTAAATGTGATGCACAATACACCTCCTTCAAGTCTGAGTCCTCCCGTGTCTCTCTATCTCTGTCCCTGCTCATCACTGTATCTGATTTTCAAGGGAGTATCATATAGGAAATTTTAATTAATAGGCAATGCCATTTATTTTAGTTTCAAAGATTAATTATGAATTTGTTTGTGTGCATGTGTGTGTATGTGTTTGTGCATGTGTGTATGCATGAGCATGTATTTTGTTTTTGGAGGGGGGTAGTAACAAGATATTCAACCAGTTTGCCTTTCCTGGAAAGTTATATTTACATTTTGATTAGACATATCAATTGTTAAGAGGATTATCAACATCTCCATTACAATGCTAGATTTATAAAGGTGGAAAGAATCATAGTTAGATATACAAATATAAGCTATTATAATATGCAAAATGGAAGATTTTGTAAATGGGCAATGACCATGTCACAACTCAATTACTAATAAGAAAGACATACAAAGGCCTACTAGGAAGGTGGCTTGGATGGTAACATGCTTCTCCTGTGACCCTTACATCCTGAGGGCAGATCCCCAGAAGCCACATAAAAATTTGGTACATCAGCATACACATGTAATTCCATCACTGGGGAATTGGAGAACAGAACGAATCCTTGAGCTTCTGGGTCATTGAGGTTGACCAAATAATTAAACTCTGCCTTTAGTGAGAGACCTCATTTGGAAAAGCAAGGTGGAGAATGATTGAGATACATGATATCAGTTGTTGGCTTCCAACACACACACAATATACACACACATTTTATATGAACTCTGTCCTCATTTATGTGAATAGATATAGACACATAGCACACACACAAACATAAAATGAAAGATTCATAGTAATGTTTTGGAGTCAGAGAGTTTCTTCTGAGTGTTTTGTTCCCAAAGCTTTTTTCCTTTCTTCTGTCCTTGGTTTTGCTGCAAAACATGAACATCATTCCATATTCTACAATATAGACATCATCATAAAACATATTAAACATCATAAGTATATATAATTGTTTTTGCTCTTTAAAACACACCATCAAGTAGGTCATCAAGTTGACTATTAATTATGATCTGAGAGTTGGAAAAGTTGTTGGAATAAATGATCCAACCATTGGACATTCTAGGACAACCTTTAGTACTGTACCCTTGAGAACAAAGCACATAGATTTATAGCTCTGCCAAGGTTATGGAAATGGAGAAGCAGTGTTTGTTTTTTTCTGAAAGAGGCAGAGTTAGAGATGGGGGCTGAAGAAACACAGATATCAGCAACTGTAAAGCAATATAATTTGTGCAAGACCAGCATTTAATGACAAGCACAAAATTATCCACAATACAATTGACTAAAAGCAGGATGATTAAAGACAAAACACCCTGCATGCCCTGAATTTTTTCCTCTTTTTTTTCAAGGTGATAGGGACAAAATAACACTGCTGCAAATTCCCCATATCATTTTAGGCAGAATCTTCCATGCTTACATTGGTTATGTCCCCTGTGACTTATTCACTGACAAAATTCCTGAGCCACAGTCACTTCCTATGATGACAGTAGGTTATCGGTAAATCTCCCCGAAATATCATCACCAAATTAGAACAATGCTCTTTAGTTTGATAGGAGTCAAAGTCATTCTCCTGTCATATATTAGACTTCATATCAGTGTTCTTCAGGAATCTGTCCCCAAAGCCTGAAGTTTATTATTGAATCAGAAATTCCACATAAATGAACTCTTTTAAAAATTTTAAATGAAGCTTCTTTTTCATGTAAAACACAATTTAATCCAACATTATTTATTAAAGCCACAATTCAAAAGTTCAATTTTTTAAGCAAATATTTCATTGCATTGTCTAGTACCAGTAGGGAAGCTTCATTGGAGAGTTATAAAATCAGTGATTGTGGCAGAATATTGACTTAGAATATGATCATATTGTCTGGTAGAATCAAGGGAACAGTGAATACCAGAGGTTCATATATTCTTCAGAAATCTGATGATTGTTCACACACATTAACCTGACTGATTTCAAGGGAGGGTGATGATTAGTGGGTGATTACCTCAATTAAGTAAGAGTCTTTCCTGAATCTCCTGTATGAATTACATGCTACTTAACTTATTACTGATTAGCAGCATGTTCATGTGACTTCACAGCTTTTATCAATTATTTTATCAATTATTTTGTGCAGAGAACAATGTCACAATCAAATCCTTTGATGTCAGCTCCACCAGGGCGAATGGGCTTTAACTGTAGCCAAAGGAGAGTTCTGAATAGGAGCGTTAAGTAAGCTGATTGCACTTAATGCATTTTTTCCAGTGTTTTGGTGTCCTGTGAACTGAGGAATTGAGTATGGATTATGTGAAACTCTAAAGACTTCTGACTATGTAAAACTAAGATATTGGTACCCATTCCTTAGATAAATATCTATAGCATAAATTTTGACTATAACTACCTTAGTAATTTATACAGAAGTATAAAGTTAAATATGAAAATACAAAAAGGCACCAATTCATTTACTTGACCTGATTAAATCTCAGTTGCTCTTGTAATAAAATGATTTCTGTGGCGAGGAAACAAATGGAGTGGTATATACTGTCACATTTCACTAAACTGTGCTCCTTTGTCTTCTCTCTTGCTTGATCTTTTTTGTTTGTTTGTTTGTTGATCTACCCCTTCTTGTTGTCAGTTCCTTAATTTCCTTGTCTTTCTTTTGCCATGAAGTATTAAATTTAATTTTGGATATTTAATGCATACTTCAAGACTCTAAAATTATTCAAAAATGCAGATTAAGGACTGGGCAGATAGCTCTGTCATTAGTTTGCTTGCTTTTCAAATATGATGACTTTAATTTGAGCTCTAACAGCCATATAAAAAGCCAAGTGAGATTGACATACACTGGTAATTGCAGAGCTGAAGAGGTGGAACCAGGCAGACACTTGGGATCCAGCAATGTAGACTACATGGTGAACTCAAAGCAAATGAGACATCATATAATATCTTCAGAACACATATAAAAAGCCACACACAGTAGTGGGCGTGTATTATCCTAACATACTTCCAAAGAGAAGGAGAACAGGGACTCGAAAATCTTCTAGAAGCTGCAGAAAGCTATCCTGCGGGGTAATGGAGAGATTCTGGCACAAAACAAATTAGAAAGTGAAGATCAACTTCCAAGGTTCTCCTCTGACCTCCCTAAGCAGAACATGGCTGGTCTTTGTATGCATATATGTGCACATGCAAACATACACAGATTAAAGGGGCATGGTGCCTATAATAACACCAGAGGTTGTAGTCTGGATTCTAATCATGAAAACATACACGTATGCACACTTGCTCAGAAAACTAGACACACATACAAACACACACAAAGTATCCAAAACATAAAAATATATTTTCTTTTTTTATTATTGTGACTCATTGCATAGGTATTTAAAATCCTAAATTTTGAAGTATACATATTTTAGTATATAATTTAAGCAGTTAACCAGCATTTCATAGAAAAACATTGAGTGCTTCAAAGACCCAGAATGTGGCCAGATTGTTTTAATTAACTCAAAATATTTGATTGTGAAGAGCACTGAATCCTAATCTAACTGTCCACAACTTCATTACTAATAAGATGACATGAACACAAACATGAGTTTGGAACTATTTCTTATTGGAAATGTTGTTTTTCTTGTTAGCAATTTAAATAACGCTTCCTAAAGTATAATAGTAGTTCTGTTCTAGGTTCATATGGGAAATTATCTGTTTTTCATGTTAAAGAAATCCACATTGAAATTAACATTATAGAAATATTCAAATTTCTTCAAGTTGGTAACTGACTGAATTCTGATTCTTCACTAGATGGCACTCTAAATTTATACTGTGATGTGTCCTTCTGCAACCAGAAGACACACTAATTTTATTTTATAAAGAATTTGTTGGACGCAGTAAACAAGTACTACACCTCCATTCCAAATGCAAAGATAAGATTTTCTTTCTTAGATATCAAGAACTAAGGGAACCTGGAGTGTTTAAAAAAATCTAGATATTCGATTTTATACTTGGATAAAAAGCCAAGATTATAAAGAGCATATAGGGATTATATGAAAATATTTGCACTACAGATTTTTATATTTCTGGTTTTTATGTTCAATTCTGTTGTATATTGCTTCATATCCAATAACATAGACTGTTTTAAATATTTAGATTTGCGAACATAAAATTAAAGATTTACATAGCTTAAGTTTTATTCAGCACAGAATATACAAACAGAATGGTTAGCATGGAAATAGATGCTCTTAAAATAGCTTTCAAGTCAAATACAGTTGTATGTAGGCTTTCTCAAATGCAAGAATATAATCTGTATGACTCCTGCTCTCTGAGGCCAGAATTTCTTCAATTTGTTCATTTTTTTTGAAGCTGATTTCTTTTAGCTTCTTTAGAAGAAATAAGTAAGTATTCTCTTGTCTTACTTTACTGGTGACGACAACTCCTATAAGGTGATCAGAATGAACCTTTGAAAATGCGACCTGGATCATTTGAAAAGTACCAGAGCAATGCTCCTATGACCCCAACATAATTGAAACCATCAACTATTCTCTGTCCAGGGAACTCAGCCCAGATGGTGAACATAAGGGGTGGTGTGGTGGCAGGGTTATTCATTCAGACTGTCAATTACCATGCATTTAGGAACACATCTAGCAGGATTTGAAGACAGCCAAGACTTTGAAATATTCTGTATTGAAAACCAGCATATTTCATATACGAAAAAGAATATATTTTGCTCTTATTCTATGGTAAGATCATGATTCCAATTACTAGGTAAAAATGATTATTGTGAATAATTTTAGTTTAGCTGATGAACCCAGATGATTTTTGCATCCCTAAAACACCGTCAAGAATGACTAATTCTCTGGGTCAGATATGTTGGAAAGTATCTCATATTCTTCTCCTCTAAACAATAAATGTCAGTCATATCCCATTCCTAGGTAGTTCTGCTTTCACTGCATAATTCTCTATAATGTGGATTGCTGAGGGACAGGAATTCATCCAAAATATGGATATGAATAGGACATTTTTCAGTGCCTGGACTGGTACCTAGGCCCTCACACATATAAGACATGTACCCCTGAGCTATATTCGCATTCATCCACATTGTAACATTCGTATCTTTTTACATTTATTTTTCTGTTCATATGTGTGTGCACGTATGTGTTTGTCAATTTGTGAGCTCTATGTGCCATGGTGGCCATGGGGAGTTCAGTAGACAGCTTTTCTGGTCGGTCCTCAATTTGAAGCAGGATGGTCTGATCCATCTCATTTGAGGCAGGATTTCTCACTTTGAATTCTTGATCTATTCGTTTCTGGGATTATGTTGAGCTTCTGGGAAATTTTCCACTGTGTGTTTCCCATCTCACTGCCACCTGCAGCATGCTCTGATTATGGAAACCAACCTGGGCTTCATTTTCCATGGAGCCTGGGGGTTTAACTCAGTTTTTTCACATTGATCTGGGATCCCTTCATCCACTATGCACCGCTCCAGCCCTAAGCTTTATGTTTCTGATTTTGTTTCTGTTCATGTAATGTTTTAAATAATGTATTCAAATAGTGTGCTACTTTATTTAATTTTCAGTCTGCATATGCAATAAACGTGGTATAATATGTGTGATGTATACATTTTTGTATTTGTTTCTGTGTAGATGCACACACCACGCGCACTGTGTGTGGAGGCCAAAGGAAAATGCTGCACATGTCTGTCTCTGTGATTCTTCTGCCATATTTTTTGAGGAAGAACTCTCACTAAATTTGCGGTTCACCCTTTTTAAGTTGTTCTAGCTGACGAGGGAATCCAAATGATAATCATGTCTCTGCTGCACCTTAGTACTTAGTAAAAGGCCTGCATAGCCATGCCCAAGATTTCACATGTGTGCTTGGAATGGAGCTCCTGTTCTCATGTCCACTGAGCAATCTCTCTAGTCCCTTCTTTTAACTCCTGAGCCATCTCTCCAGACCTGGCCCCTTCTTTTAAAGACTTGTATCAGAAATATGTTCTATCCAGAGGAATTTTTATAACCTTTAAAATAATGTTTTGGGGCTGAAGAAATGGCCCAGCAGTTGTGCCTTTTCAGTGCAAGCATGAGAGCCCGAGGGGGTCTAAGTGCCACTTTCCAGATACCACTTAAAACAGGTGGGTGTGGCCCCACTTGCCTGTAACCCCAATCCCACAGGGCAGCAGAAACCCAACAACCTTCAGAGCCCTGCAAGCTCCTGAATTAGTAAAAGGAGACTCTGGTGGGTCAAAGCAAGACCAGGCAGAAGAGCAAAGGAACAGTTATGCAGTGCTTATGGGACACTGCAAGGGCATTTACATGTACATTCATTTTACACACACACACACACACACTCACACACACATGTGCATGCACACACACACGAAAGCATGCATACAAAATTAAACAATGTGTTTTTTCTTCTGCAAGTGCCTCAAATTATTCCAATGCATTATAAAAAATTAAATGAAATTAATTCAGCAGTTCACTTTGCCTGGTCTTAACAATAAACTCTGTCACTATTTATACATTATGGGTAATAATATAATGAGACTAATACATAAGGAAAAAATATATTATCCATTACATTGAGGACAAATTTTAAGCAAATATGTGTACATTAATAATAATTTAATAACTGTTTTGCAGGAGTCAATAAAATATAGAATAAAAGACATGCATAGTAAATAAAATACATTATCCAAGTAGCAAATATTAAGAGAGAGTTCTATCAAGTGGTACAAATTTAAGATAAATACACAAAATAAGCCCAAAATTTGATACTGAAATCCTAATGGAAGTCAGACTATTGATGATAACCAACCATTCAAATAAATACGTGGCTTCATGAAAACTGTTTCCAACTATGCCAGGCACACCTGTCTGTAGATTAAAGCAATTGAAATTAGATAACCTGCATCTAAATGGTGACTGTGTTCTTACTGGCTTTGGGAATTAGGACAAGTGATTGAAACTCTCTAAATCCTGGCATCCACATCCCAAAATAATAATAATCAAAAGCCTAGACATACTGTCAGATGCCTAATTGGCAGATGAAGTAGAAATGAAATGCTTAGGAAATATGACCAAGCATTCATTATGTATATTATTCTAACTTCTCATGGGCTAAAACTTCTTGTTTTTATGGTCCTTGCACAAATTTGACTTCAATTGTTCCAAATTTTATCTATCAGTATAGTTAAAACCCTACAGATTTTCTTAAAATGGCATGGAAAAATACATTTATGTAACTTAAAGCTGCATCAAATAATTATTTATTATGATAATCTGTTCATTTCAAAAGTTTTTTGGAGCACTTACATGTGATGTTAACAGAAATAAATACCTGGATGAATGCTTGTTCTCTGTCTAGTGTCATAGGTCATAATCACTAGCAAGAATGACCCAGGAATTTACCAAATTTGGGAGTTATAGTTGACATATATATAGGGGGACATGGTATATGGATGTGTGTGCTCCATGTACACAGGCACCTAGGACAGAGAAACTTTTGTGGTTCTCACCTTATTGCTCTTCTACCTTATTCGTCTGAGTCACAGTTTTTCACTGATCCTAGAGTCCTTGGTTTTGTTTAAACTAGATGTTTCAGTTCCTTTCTTGTTGCTGCGAGAAAA